>MU869836.1:29070-42135 GCA_036418205.1 Ostertagia ostertagi | reverse complement strand
CGCGCGGTTGTAGTCAAAATGAAATACGGTCGCACAGAACCAAAGAACAAAGAACTATTTCGGAGTTGAAAAACAAATTCTGCTCTGCAGTGAAGCTACCGTAATCATAAAATTCAGAATTGGATGTAGAAGGAGGGAAAATTTGATGTGAGCAGTGAAAAACCCTGCTAACTCTTGTAACGAGTTTCAGAAAGTCTGCAGATAAAACACAATTTCATCAGAAAAAGGAAAAAAGGAGAAAGGAAACGTCCCACCATCGGCGCAAGAAATTTGATATGGCCTTACGCTGAGCAAAAATCATTAGCTCTTGTATGGTGGTGTTGTTGTGCAGCTGGCTTCAGTAGAGAAGTCGTAGTGGAGTTATCACACATGAATTAACTAAAGAGCTTTGAAAAATGTGTTAAACACACCAGAACACGGCCTGAACAGGAAGTTCTGCGGTTTCTGACCTTGAGTTACATACTCATGACATGATATGGTATCGCTGCCAAAAACCTTTTTAAAAAAGCGATCATCTGAATGATCCTCTGATTAAAGTTAGGTGATGTGACGCGCCTTCGTCTTCGTCTTCGTCTTGATAAGACGATGTTTATGAGAAACGGATTGGTTCCTGATGCCCCATTCACGCTCAACGGAACGAACATCACCGAATGCTCCAGCTACGTGTACCTAGGTCGGGAAATCAATATGATGAACGATCTAGCTCCAGAGCTGAGCAGGAGGAAACGAGCGGCTTGGGGAGCGTATAAGAACATCGAGGGAGTAGTGAAGAAGACGAAGAACATCCGGCTCCGTGCCCACCTCTTCGATTCGCTTTTTCGATTCCTATCCTTCCTGCCCTAACCTACGCCTCAGAGACTTGGACTCTGCGCAGGCAGGACGAGCATGCGGTCAGCGTTATCCAACGCGCTGTCGAGAGGACGATGCTAGGAGTAACCCTATACACGCAAGTGCAGAGGGGAATCCGGAGTGCCGAACTACGCCAACGATCGAAGATCAGGGACGCTGCCGTTTTCGCCAAGGAATCGAAGATAAGGTGGCCGGACACGTCATGCGATTTTGCGATGACCGTTGGACCAGAGCGGTTACCGACTGGATCCCTCGGGACGTCAAACGAACACCTGGACGACCGCCGGCCCGATGGTCAGACTTCTTCACGAAAGCTCTGAACGAAAGGAATGAAGGACACCGTGTCCCTCGAGCGAGGAGGGTCCACTGGACAACTCTTGCACGCGACAGGGACGAATGGAGACGTTGCTGGCGCGCTCGAGCAATTCGATGATCAACAGGCGATGACAGTGCATGGCATTGTGGCAACGCATTATACAGGGGTGGCCAAAAAAAAGAGACACTTTGCCCATGACGCACATCATCGAACTTTTCGTCGCACAGGGAAGCGATATGTTAATGAAAGTTTTACGGCGATATTCCTTAGGTTGTTCCCCCGTAAACAGAAGCAGGCCCTCCTTCACTGCCCCGCCGTCTTCAGAATATGACGTCATCTGCCGCCACCGTCGAGCTCAACGAGGCTTACCGTAATCGCTCCGGCCTACATAATTTCTTCAATGGATTAACTGTTGAATAGCTTCCCAGAGACATTAGCTGTGACTATGCAAAACCGTTTTTGACCAGTGTTTCAGGACGTCGGAATGGTCTATGTAGCTCGACGACATCGTATACGGAACCATGATTGTTTTATGGTTTATTGCGTGGCAAAATCTTCTGGACGCCGTCGCGGGGATAAAGCCGGTAATGTAACTTTAGATAGACTAGAATTGGCTCATTATTCTGGAGTTGAGCGCGTCATTTCGGTCTGGAAAGCATGTGAATAATCCTGCTGAAATGTGGCAGGGTGATCATTTTTTTGGCCAATGCTGTATACCTTTTCAGAAACGAGAGAAGAGGATGCAGCCCATACGGTCAAAAAAGTAAATTTTCTGCCAACGAATGGTTAGCCTGTTGCAGCTTACTATCAGTTGTCACTAAGCTATCATTCACCAAAAATCAGCAATCACTATGAGCCACCACAACCAGATTTATGAGGCCGTCGTCACTTGTGGTGAAAACATTAGGAAGTGATATTGAGTATTAAGCGGCAAGCTCTATAACATTTTCAAATGTGAAGGAAGGTATTTTTGAGAAGCTTATCAAAAGATAAAAAGACAGATCAAAAATATACCTCGTTTGGAGCGCCTATTTTTTAGCCAAAATATTATACAAGCATCTAGTGTGAAATTAGGAATTGTGATCACCATACTGTTGCCGCGGGCATGCCACATGCTGCTAGGAATCAAAATTACGATTTCTCTTTCAAGCGAAGAACCGATAGTTCCTCAGTGATATATCGGTGCTGCATGAAGAATGGCAAAAATCATAAATCCATTTATGAATGAATTTTACACAACGCTTTTTGCGGTGGGCCGTCAGGCGCTGTGGTGGTGAAGGATCGGACCTTAATTGCTTCTTAGCGCAGATAATCACTCGCACAGTTCCTTGTTTCAAATTGACGACGTTTTTCCTTTCTCGGCGGGGGAAGAACATGGGACCAGGGCGACAACAGGGTTCCTCAACGGCACGTCGAGGATTTTCGCCTGATCCTTTACGTTCTCGCGCGCGGATATTCACTCTCGCCACCCGCGAGCCGTCTGTGCTCTCCGCGCGTACATTCACTATCGGCTCTACTCTCGCACAGCAGAGAGCGATGGTCGAGGAATTCCTCGACCGTTATTCACCCTGCATGGGACCTTTAGAGATCACATCCTCTTGAGCTACCATTCCAGAGAGGCTATAACGACGAAACCTCTCGGTACCTCAAATTTCCACATGAAGTAAAAGGACTTACTTTCTTCTACAAGATTGCTCTCCAACTGCGCGAACATTTGCGAAAGAATCTACCGCGGTCCATGTTTGGCAGTTAACAACGATATCGTGTTCCCACCTTTTCGCTCTTTATAAAACTAACCAGGAAAGGTCATTTGGTCAACCCGGCCAATTGAAATGAGATGTATATGTGTATACGCGCCTTGGGACGCTGAGCTCAAATATGTGTTCCTTATCTGCTGAACTCTTCTCTGAAAGGAATTATGAAGCAGAAAAGCGCAGGGGCTGTGGTCGAGGCTCACGAAAAAGAGGTCAGGGGATCAACTCCCTGGCGAGTTTGTTCTTTTGCCGTTTGCAGTAAGATAGCTAGGAAGACTCCTAACATCGCTAGTCCAACATGCTTGCGTATAGTTAACAGTACAAAGAATTTAAGGGCAATTAATAACGAACTTGGGCGGCATCGCTCCTCACTACTTTGGGCGCTTGTAGCGCAGGCGCCAGGCATTTTTGCTTCGAACAAGTATGATATTCGTAATCAGGGAGCCAGACTCTCCCTTTGAGCAAACTTCTAGCGAATTCTGAAATTTTGACCTAACCTCGAAAATTTGGGCAGTCACTTACTCACCGATCCACCAATCCATTACAAAAGGCTGGCACTTGGGTAGAATAAACCTTTTAAACACTTTTCATAATAGACAAAAATTGTGTCTGGCTTGCCCGTCTGCATCATCCAAAGATCTGCAAAGCATTATTTCCTAATACAACACCTTCTCTCCCCTTTCCCCCGTCGTCCATGATTGGTCAACCCAAAAAGTGGAGTTTGAGGAGTGGTAATCCCATCACTGCTCCGCTTTTTCTCAATTAGTTCATGACCTCAGATTTGGCGAAAAACTCGTTTTTAGGGGTAGTTTGATCCCCTGAATACGAATATCGTACCTACTTGCCACGGAAAAGCATAGCACCTGCACTACGGGCACCATGGGCACTCACAGACAAGTAGTGCTTAAATTTAAGAGGGTCTGCTTGCAAACTCTTCGTAGATGTAGCGTCGGGCGACCGTTGATAAAATAACGGATTCAAAAAGGCTTTTCAGCCATGTTGAAAAAAAAGCAAAACACCAAACCCCGTAAGGAACCGAACCCGCGACCCCTGACTTGAGAAGCAAGACCGCTACCAACTGCGCTACCGAAGCTCACTCATGGTGCCTCGGTTCTCCTTTCGATACTTTTATAATGAGCTAACATGTGATTGCAGGCAAGACACTGAAAATCAAGGGCGGCAACAAAAACCCTCCGTAACTCCTTTCAGAGAAGAGTTCAGCAGATAATGAAAGCAGATTTGAGTTCAGCGTCTCATGTTGCGTACAGAAATGTGCACCTCATTTCATTTGGCCGGGTTGGCCTAATGACCTTTCCTGGTAGATTAGAAGATATTTCGAAGAGTGATCCAGTGAATACAATGCTCCACAACCAGATAAGGAATTACGTCAGAATTTGTGGTGGCGACGTTACCAATCAGGTAGTATCGCAGCAATATCTTCTTTGTGAAACGAATAGCTTGTTTCGCATCAATTCTCGACTATTGCAAAGTATAAAGGGAGCAGGGCCCAACGTCGTCCATGGCGCACATTTCATCAGTTGATACCATTACCCGTCACCCTTCAACTATGTCCCTGTCCCACAACATACCACCTTTAATCAGATATGTTTCTGTGTCAATGCAGACGGTGCCATTAACACATTCACGACGACGCCCCTTTTCCACTTTTCGGTCGCGTGGGACGGACGCGATTTTGTGGGCGCCGCCGCCTCACCACATAACCGCAGATTTTGTTTTGTAAATGAACAAAAACATGAATGTCACAAAATAATTTCTGCAATGTCCAATGCGTAAAGATTATCTAAACATATAACAGTAGGGATTTCGATCAGAACGACAAATAGTGGTTACGAAAAGAGAGCATTTATTCACTTTCCCCGTGAAGGAATTTAAAAGCATTTTACACTCGATTACGAGGTTTGCCCACCTATCTGTCCATTCCTAGCGCCTGGCAAGCGATTATCAGTTGGCAGCCCATATGGGCTGCCATCGTCCCAGGAGCGCATGTTGTTGGCAGCCCATATGGGCGGCCATCGGCGTGAATGTGTTAAATTGGTGACACTTGCATATTGACATTCATTATCAGCTCTTATCAGATGTTTCAGTTTTTATCACATAAGTTCCGTCCAACTCCTACATCACTTTTTGGAGCAAGTCTCCATCAGTACTGCATGTCGCGCAGTGAAATTTGCAACTATTCTATTCCGCTTTAACACTATTCGCCCTAACATACTGAAGGAAGCAAGAAAAACAAGTCGAAAATTTTCCGTCAAAAACACCTTCAGTAGCTTTGGAAGAGGTTAGATAACTCAGCATACAGATAGGCACAAGAAGAAGAGTTAGTAAGTAAGAAAATGAGTCCAAAAATAGAACTTCAGGAGACTTTATTCTTGAACCAACGCACATCAGTGCTTAGGTGTGTCTTGTAACTCGAAATAATTTTCAAACTACACTGGTGTGCAAAACTTAAGGACGAGACAGATGAAGTATCATAACCTTTTGATAGCTTTGTGGACCGTTTAACGGTTCCTGTTAACTGCTTTCTTTAGTGCCCTGTGGCAGCTCTTTGTATGTGTGGTTAGGTTCCATAGAGTCATGTTACGCGCCAGTAACACGTCGTTGGAAAAGCTACGTTCGTCCCTAAGTTTTGCACACCAGTGTAGTTAATAGTTTCGGTTAATATTTGAAAAATTTTGCCAACTCACCTGGTTATATAGTTATATATTTCTGAGGTCGATTCTTGCAAGTAAGACACCTTTTAAACCGCGCTCTCAAGCATTGTTAGGCGACTGTATCACACAATAATATAATAAATAGCATTTCTTTGAAGTAACCCATCAGCCTACCGTGACGAAATGTCCATAACTCCTCTTGAAGAATGTGCTCTTCTTTGTCAACCTATTATTCGGCATGCCATTTCTGTCTCATTTGGAACGGTATGGTTTTCTGGTCTGTTGGCGCCACTTCTCGATTCCATTCTTGATCGGGATGGAGGCCAAATAATTTCAGGTTTTCTTGCAGTGAGTCAAGCCAGCGAATTTTATTCTATTATATTTTTGGTGATATTTTCTACCCTTCAGTGAGTACAAACATTCAAATCGACATGAGGCTCTGGTACTGCACAATCCTAGCGTTTCATGAAGGTGTTTAATAGCCATAGCGATGTTTCAAACATTCAATGAGAAAACGTGATCATTATGAACGTGATCATTCGTGATCGTCGCTGCTCGCCAAATTGCGGCCAACAATGGGCCACAAACGGCACCATCAACAAGTCCTCATCAATCTCCCACACCTGCTTATTTTTTATGGAATTGGCGAGTGTGTCCAATCGTGGGATGTCTTTCTAGGCTCACTCATGTAAGCGATTATAGGAAGGCATGGACATCACATCGATAACGACATTGTGGGAGATTGTGGGAGATGAAGAGGTAACGAGCTCTCACTACAGTGAATAGCGGTCAACCATACCGCATAAAAACAGAAGAATTTATTCAAGAAAAGGAAATGACATGAGAGTGATGAAACACGAAATGAACATTGTATGGGAGAATTCAGGGAAACAATCCGA
The DNA here is from genome assembly GCA_036418205.1 of Ostertagia ostertagi. Lineage (NCBI taxonomy): Eukaryota > Metazoa > Nematoda > Chromadorea > Rhabditida > Trichostrongylidae > Ostertagia > Ostertagia ostertagi. Next base: position 35,645 of record MU869836.1, on the reverse strand, counting down.
AGTCTCCGCCAAAGCTGCGCGTGAAAAGCATTTCACCACACACGACAAGATTAGCAAAACTTTTCTTTCAGAAAAATAGTGAGCTTTTTGCAAAAAAGATAAGCTATGGATGGCGGGCTGACAGACGACTGATGTGGCAATTCGCTGCGTGCGGTGTGGTGAAATAACATAAGATAATACATATAATACAAAGACAACAATGCTAACATATACATATAATGACACCTATCGGCGCATAACAATTCAAGTATGTTTTAATACAGTTACTCTTTTTCCGTAACTTTAACATTTATACTTTTAACAAGGTCAGCTTCTCTTACACTGCAGGTGACTAATGCAGTGCCGGAGAGGAGTGGAAGTATCTAATTCATGAGGTACTCAGGAAGCGACAGCGTAATGACTCAAAGGAAAATGATGTGAAAAAGAGAATACTCGACTGCAAGATGAGCCAACATACTTCTAGAAACATACAAAGCTAAAAAATTTTCCGGCTGATCTCTGCATCCCCGCTAAACATATCACCGTTGACTTTCAAAAACCAATACAATTGATGTATTTTGTCGATCTTGAAAAACATGAAATCCACTTTCTTGTGAATTCTCGGATATCTTTTAGCAGAAGTGATACGATTATCCCCCAGATGAGTGACTGTTATGTTTGCCGCTTCACTGAGAATTCCCGTGATAAAGACATCTTCGAGCTGGAAAAATGTTCCTAGAGAAAAAAGACTAAAAATTCTTGAACTGCTTTTCACACACGCGTAGAAGCTAGGCGTGTAAAAAAACTAAAGAGTAAGATTTCATTGCTACAGGTAGAACTTTGTGAAGTTTGGATTGTCACTGGAAGTGAAGGTTTGCCTCCATGTCAGCTATTTCGAACATCATTGGTATGATGCTGTCTTGATTGAATCTTATTTGGAATGTTTTGAGCAGTGCTCAAAGCGCGGAGTCTACGATGAAAATCAGTTCATTAGAAAAAGTTAGGAGTGGTCAGTGGTGCAGAGATGAACAAAAATCATGGAAAACTACCTTAAACCTGAAAAATGAGACTCTCTCGTTGACTGTTGAGCTCCTCTTGATGCGACCTCATCGGTGCTGCCCTGTTCCACGATTACACTCACTTTAGCAAACGGCTGAAGTCATATGGTAAGAAGTTACCTATAGACAGGTGCGCCGCGGGTACGGCCCTGCAAGGCCGCTGGGACATACTCCTTCTTTCACATCGCCGCTGCCTTTGCGATGACACATGACTTTCTATTAGGTATATTTCCACTTCTTCAACCTCACACTTTATAGCGGAATCCCCATTCAAAGGCAGTGAATGCAATGAAAAAAGAGTTCACAAAAAAGGGTTAGTCATTAAAAGAAGCTGTAGATCGGCGGAAAAATTTCAAGGTGTGTCGTGTAGGCAGGGCTTAAATTGCAGGACATTCACAGGTACGGGAGGACGAAGCTAACGTTGCCATCTGCGCTCCACATCTATGTGCAGAAAATTTTTTGCAGTGAAGTACAGAATCAAGATCAGCGTTCCAATAAAGACATTCAGTGATGCGAGTACTATTGCAGATACAGGTCATCTCGATAATTGTAAGAATATGAAATATGCGTTCGCAATAGCGTACACATAATTAGCGAGCAGTACCTAAGCTTGCGACGTGGGAGTCCTATTAGATTCTTGGCCATATCCAATCAGAGATCATTTGGAAGCCGAGGCGTTTTGCTAGAAAAAGTGCTGAATGATGTCTGATAGCGGTACGGTTTCACTGAATTTCTCTCCGAGGATTCCACCCCGAACAGCCTACGGAATGTCAACGTGCTCTAAGGCGCTGTAGACAAAGTGATCAAACGGACGGATTTGCTGGAGTAGTTTTATGCGTTCTCTGCCGACAAAATCCTTGGAGGCGACATTGAACTCAGGGAAGCTTTCAATATGATGCGACGTTTCCAGTGGTTTAATAAGCAGATCGAGTTCGTCTACGGCCCACTACGATGGGAATTCTTACCATTAGTCGAAGCTTCAACTTTTTCTTTGGACCTTAACCAGCAGCGACTTCCATATAGAAGTTCAAAAGACTTTGAAACAAAATAGTTTTTAAGAAAAGGAGAAGTAAAGCCTTCAGAGTTTCTTCTTATCTCCTTGAACGTATCTTACTCACCGTAGATTGAGTTAGGACAAAATCGATGCTTGCGCGCACAGCATCCAGAATTACATCCGCCTCACGCAGCTATGAAATTCTCAGTTTTTCTCATTTTTTTGGCATGTAAGTTTGGAGTGTGGTTATGAGTTCTGTGTTACATTTGTGAAGTTCTGTGCAGGTTTGATTCATTTCATTGCCTCAATACTCTTATCCTTCCCCACATTTCTGCAGAACCTTGTTTGAAGGAATCAATCTTTTGCGAGTGCACCTCAGCCTTTTCTAATGTTTGTGGATGCTTTTAACGAACCAAAATGATACCTTGAAGAATTGTTGAGAGGGGGTCATTGACAACAGTTTCTTTGCCGCTTCAATTGGAACCACATAGGCTAGTCCTCTACAGAACGATGGGAGATATGTTTCATTCCATTCGTCTTTTGTCAGTCTCCTAGCAACAAAAAAGGTTAATGCTGCGTCGACCGCTCTGCAACACATGCCAATATCTGGAACAAAACTGGAAAACTGTCACGAAAACTATCTGTGATCTTCGCCTAGGCCTACAGTTATAATTGCCACAAGCACAATTCACATCTTCCACGCTCAGTGGAGCAACTCTATAAAAAGTTGATGTGTAATAGTGAGATAAAAGCTCCGCCTCCATAACTCTAGAAATACGATACCCCTCACGAGGAGAGGCATTGACTTTGAGCCGAGACCTAGACAAATCGATAGAGCCTGGGACAACGGTTAGAACTGCGGAAACCCAAAATTGCAAAACGATTCTGCCAAGGAAGTTACGAGCAGTCGAAGTTGGCTGCAAATGAGTGCTTTTGGATGAGGCTCGCTAGTGTCAGAGAAACTGTGTTGCCGTGGTGTAGTGGTAAGGCTCTCGCTCATCATCACGCAGGTCATGGGTTCGGTTCCCGCTGCTGACGCGTTTTTGCAAATCATGTTTCGTACCCATTAGAGACTTCTATTCTAGTTTTTAACTTATCCGAGCGAGCACCTTGTCAGAACGTGAAGACCGAGTGACAGATATAGTTGTCGCTATGTTCCTGATGAATATCTTCATTGATAATGGTGTATTCTCCCGCGAAGGTAGTTTGGATACTTTTCGCAAAATTCGGAGCAAGAAGATAATAGTCCTGCAACATGCAAAAAGAGAAAGATTGCTGCAAGGTCCGCTTTTATACTTCGTGCATCGCTGGATCGATATTGTAAAGGGGAAAGATTGGAATCGGATGCCCCAAACGAATCGGAGTGGGATTATTGCAATAACGAGGATGAAGACAGCTCGGGCAAGGCAAGGCAGACAAGCCGTGGAGTGGTAGAGGTATCAAATTAGCTCTGTTCTTTTAACTGAACGCTGGGTGTAGAAGAAAGTGCGCACGAAGTTACTTCATCTCAACTCACACAACAAACGTCAATGGTATTAGCATAGCTGTGATTAGGTGCTTATTCAAATAAATGTCAGAAACGAGAATAGAACTCTCTACTGGGTACGGAACATGATTTGCAAAAACGTCACCGCAGCGGGAACCGAACCCATGACCTGCATGATGATGAGCGAGAGCCTTACCACTACACCACGGCAACACAGTTTCTCTGACACTAGCGAGCCTCATCCAAAAGCACTCATTTGCAGCCAACTTCGACTGCTCGTAACTTCCTTGGCAGAATCGTTTTGCAATTTTGGGTTCCGCAGTTCTAACCAGTGTCCCAGGCTCTATCGATATGTCTAGGTCTCGGCTCAAAGTTCCATGGGAAGTTGAATGCCTTCCTGGTTAGGCCCCTAGCCTCATGAGCATAGCAAAAAGAACGGAACATAAGCGTTAGTTTCGATAATACTAATCCTACACACAAGACAAAATGATCACTCTTTCCGTGGAAGATTCCTTTAAGGTATCGTTTTCTGTGGTAATGAGGGCGGAGCTTTTTCCGTGGAGGATTCCTTCAAACATTCACTAGAAAAGAATGGCGCTGGTACGGTGGAGTCGACTTTTACTTGTTACCAAACTTATTAGTACAGATTGCTAGGCCATCTTCGGTCAATGATTTTGAGTGCCATTTCTAAGTATGAATGCTACGCACAGTAGGAAAAAAGTTAATTAACTCAAAAATGCCTCACTTATAACGGGCGGGCAAATGAAATCGAGAGTAAGACGCTCATGAACTTCGCTTGAGTTTGAATGAGCTCTATTTACGGTTCATTTTCCCTGTCGAGATGATAGTTTACTATCGGGCCGGTTCTGAATAAGAAGGGCGGCAGGATCAATGCTGCCGAGAGCCAACTAATCTTCAGTGATGGTTCTCATAGAGTGGTGCGAACAGGAATCACCAGCTAAAAACACCTTTAACCACTGTTGTTTAAGATATAGGACTGATCACTATTCGTAAGGATTATCTCAAAATCCTCACTCCTATAATGCCTCAGACCAAAAGTACCTTCAATGAGAAAACCGGGGCATCAGAGCAAGATCGAGTGCTAAACCGCAATGCGTAGACTGTCCACAAATTGATGCTGACAGAGTATCATGAATTCGTCCTATTGTAAATGGCAACGCGCTTTTCTCAAAACAATTCCTACGAATAACTGAAATTCCGTTCATTAGCATATGTCTTGTTTATGCATCAGCGCAAGAAGTGACCACTCCAAAGGAAACAAAGGGGAGAGGAGATGCATAACAAAGGGCTTGCTTCACAACCTCCTACAATAAGATGGTGTTGCTATTTTGAGGCTCTGGCCGCGGTTTCATGACCAATTTATTTTTCTACCGTAGTTTTGACCCATTCTGTAAACACAAGATGTCTAAGAAATGTGACAGTCAAGTGAGAAACGAAAACTTTCCATGGAAATAGCCTACCATTCGTATGCGCTTGACCGTTCCGGTTGACTGTGAGCGTCTCTGAAAAATGTGAAAATAAATTACTTCTTCTGATTCTGGTACCACGCTCACCGCAGTCCATAAATTTGGTGTTCATCTAGGTGATGCAGCACAAAATCTTCTGCCTGTCTAATGTTCCATCCAACGTCATCATCGACTTTCACAATAGCCATCGCTTGACGGCATGAATAATATACAAACCGTAGTGCACTTAGTACCTAGAGAACCTGCGAGATTTTAATATGTTCTGAGCCTGAACTTGCTTGCACTTCTTTCACCTTGATGTTTCCAACACTATACTGCATATTGTTACATAATTGAACACAAATACCTTACCTTTAGCGTAAGATTTTGATATACGTCATTATACTCTGCCTGAAGAATATCACCGTAAAGTTCATTCTCTAGGAGCAATTTTCGTTGAGTTTCTTGAGACATTGGAAGCCCCACGGCAAACAGCACGCTGTATTTGTACTAAAAATCCAGGTAAAAAAATTTGGCTCACGGCCAAGGGCATAAAAATACAAAACAATATAGTTTCTCCATATATATCTCAACTCGAAATGGGGTGTGTTTCATTTAAATGCATTTAAAAAGCAGTGTCAGCATCCTCATCTAGGGGTGAAGTTTATGATGAAAAAAGACCTACTGGAAATCACGGTACAGGTGTTGAGTGACGCTGCTGAAAATAAACGAGAAAAACTGCCTAAAACCCGAAAGATGTTACCCCTTTCCCGTTGGATTGCGTGGGGTATCTTATTGGTGCTGACTTATCAAGTCGTATCGGCTCTCTCTGCTACGTGGCTAGAGTAAGAGCGAGAGGTTGAGCGGTAACAACGGCGCGGATGACCTGCCCGGCCCCCTGTTACTGGCTGCGAAACGACGATAACATTGTCAAGGGCATCTCTTAAAAGGGTCGGCTGCCTTTCGATCAAGTATATTTCTCTTTTTTGGTTTGAAATACTTAATTTTACTTTTACTTCTATTGTTCGAAATTCCAGACCTTGTATGTTTAGCACAGTTAAAGCCACGAGTCAGGATTAGGCGGTCATAGAAGGCCTTTCCATCACTACTATGGCCAGGACTGCGCTCAGAGGGGTGATGCCACGCTCCTGACTCGAGATTGCGCGGCGAGGCCTCTGGCCTACTACTTACAGTCGGTATCTCGAACTCTGATTGGGCGTGTCACCGGAAATGACGTGGCAGCCACCGCACTTGATAGATGCCACGTGGATAAATACTCCGCCAGATATCAGCAAAGCGTGCTGGAAGCAGCTTATCCGCGCAACTTCTATCAAGTGCGGTGGCTGCCACGTCATTTCCGGTGACACGCCCAATCAGACTTCGAGATTTGGAGTGTACAGCGATGGCTTCATTGCATCAGCCAGGCCGCCCACCGCGGGATGTGGTGCGTGGCTGGCATAACGTGTGAAATCAGCTAGGTTGATTGCCGTATCAACCGATGGAACGGCTGGCATATCCGGAAAACTCGTTTGGACGTGGCTCTCCCCAAGCAAGCCTCCTTCACTGCTAGTGAAGGAGAGGGGTTCGGCCTT
>MU869836.1:10999-21055 GCA_036418205.1 Ostertagia ostertagi | reverse complement strand
ATTTTATCAGAACGGTGTAGCCACTTTTCTGTTATATGCCATGGTAGCGGTGAGCGATCAGTCAGCCTTACTTCCTATATATACTCGATATCCGAAAGTTGGGGTAGGCGTGTCACCGGAAGTGACGTGCACTTGATAGAAACTATGTGGATAAGCTGCTTCCAACATACATCGCTGGATATCAGCAAAGCATGCTGGCAACAGCTTATCCACGCACTTCTATCAAGTGCACGTCACTTCCGGTGACACACCCACCCCAACTTTCGGATATCGACTGTACATAGGAATAACAGTAACATATAACAGAAAAGTGGCTACACCGTTCTGATAAAATAGTCGGGTTAATGGAAATTTCCTTCTAAACCTATCTGACACAGGATCCACTACCATCCGAGCAAATGCCAAAGCTTTAGGACGAAGGTGGAGCACACAACAGAATATACCTCCAAACGTGCTTCACGTATTAAGGGGAGCACTATCGTTACAACGAAAAGTGATTCTCACCCCAATCCTTCGTGTTTCTTCAGCGCTGCAAATCGACCGGATTTTCCCGAAGATTCGTATTAAATAAACAGCTCGAATCGGTATGTGGTCCGACTGATACGCACATCTCCCGATACCTGATAAGATTCTTTTATATTTACCGATCGCTGTCGAGTGCGCTTATCAAAGGGAGACAAAATTTGCTGTATTCAATACTGTTGAAATGTGCGAACAAAAAGAATATTGTTGGTAGCTGCTGCCACAAGACTGGAGAGAGATTGGGAGTGAATCAAGTCAACCGGGACTGCACAGATTTTGTTCGAAGCAGTGGAGTCTCTGGGTTTCACACCATCGATTTAATCACGCATCGCAAGGTATCAGATTGGAAAGAAAGTTCTTCAACACTCTTTCCAGAATTTTTTTTTCTGAATCACATTTAGTGCTTATCCAAGAAAATTCAAAAAACCTCGACCACTAGTAAATCCATACTCCGAGTCACTGTCTAGTACAAATGTCTCCATAACTATGGATTCGTGTCAACGACCAACACTATCTGCAATAGCTTCAATAGGCATGTCGTTCACCGCTACAGCGTGTTTCACCTTTCGATCTTTTGATATTTTTATAAGAAGCCAGCAGCGTCCCGCACACTCCATTACAGGTAGGGCTCTTACGGAAGCTCCACTACAAATTCTTCGTTATGGGCACCATTGTGTAGGTAGAGGTCTAGGCTGCGGAACTCCAGAAGCTGGCCGAGACAGCTCGTCAAGAGTCCTTAGGGAAATACCCTAAGGGCTCTTGACGAGCTGCCTTAGGGTAGTTAAGCTGTAAGAGATTGCTACCTATCCTGAACCTTAATCATCACGAAATAATTAGACGATCAACTCCAACTCGAAAGTGAGGTCGCCTCCTTTCTCGACCCGCACTCCGCTGGGTTTTGGCAAAGGAGCATCAAGAAATTTTCTGAGCGTTGAAGACAAGTGGTGGACACTCATGGTAGATATAGACCGGTCAGGAGTTGTAACAAAAAAGATAAAATTAAAATCAAAAATTGAAAAAGTGTTGCAGGACTTTCTTTCCAACCTAATACTTTGTGGTTTGTATTAGGTTGTCTCATAAGTAGTGTCGCTTTTTTTCAACCAAAAATTTTCATCTAAATCCCCATGCTTTTACATCAGTCATATACCATTCGAAAGAGAATTGTCTGCTCTACAAGATGCTATGTTTCTCTTCCATTGTTCCAGGGTTTTCAAATTTTAGGCCTGCGAAATGGGAGGTCCAGCCGACAAAAATTGACCAAACCGACAACTAGCTCTAACTTTATCTTCCCTGGAGAAATCAATCAATGATGTACCCTCTACTTATACATGACCTCTTCTAAACATTACACTATTAGGTTTCCCAACAAGTCGCGTCGTTCCATTTCCAGACCTGGTTTTTCAACCAGAACTCGACGGTCGAGCACCATTACCTGAGATCTAGGTCGAAATTTTTTTACAGCCGAGACATTGAAAAACTAGTAGAATTTAAAGAACAAGTCATGACTAAGTTAGGAATGTACGCCTGGTTGATTTTCTCATCTTCTCAGGATAATTTTTTTCAAAGAAATGCGGTCACTTTCGTGGACAAAACACCTTAACCGCGCAAACCTATTAGGTCATCTCATTCAAACATGTCCACGGTTTTATTCGAATAAAATGAACAGCAGGAAAGATAAAAAGCTAATACTTTGGTGTGAAGTCAAGCAGATCTTGTCGTTGTTAACGACCCGATCCCAGCGTCTAGAAAACACTGGACACCGCGCAGCTTCTTCATTTCAACAAGTATAGACAAGATGCTTTTGATGTCAGTATAGATGATCAACGAATTGTCGTAGCGCTTCCGAACGAGTAGGGCGTTCAGTTCGATAAAACAGCTGAGGTCGCACGGCTGCAGTTGGGAAAATACGGCTGATAAGAAGAGGTCACAATATCCGTTTGATCGAAATACCCGTGAGCAATATGAGCTATGTAGGTCTGGCATCGACATAGGTGATGATATCGTTATTGTAGTTTTTCTACTGCTATTCCTTTGTCAATTTGATCGCTAAGAAACAAGCCATACACTTGAGCACCGATGGAGGTTTTTTCCCGACAGAGCCGCTTAAGAGGCACATCTCAGAAATCCATCGCCATAATCATCATCCACGTGAACCCACGTGACTTTTCGTGATCCAATTCGGGTAGTTCCTCATTCGCGTTAATCCAACGCTTGAGACTTCGGCCTCAGGGTACAATTCCACTCAAATTTCGTTTATGAGCAGGTCCAGTTTGATACTCTTAAATGACGTTATTGGCAGAGAAGATCAATGCTACAGACACCAATTCGATTCTGGACTCCTTGCATCTGGGAGTAAATGAGATATTCCAAAAACATGTTCTATGGACCATCTCCAATTTTTGGGCACAATTCGCGTAACAGCTGCAGCTAGACTGCAAGTCTCATGGGCAAACATCGCAAAGGTGCAGCATCTGTGATGCGCCATTTGAAATCTCACTTCATTAACCCGCTCTTCTTGGACAAGGTGGGCAATGTGAGCGCGTCCTCAACCACAACTCGCATCCGTTCTTCCTTCTTTGAGCTCTCACACATATCTTCAACGTAGCACTTTCGAGAACACTGTATCACGCGTAAGCTGAGCCAGCACACAGAGAATTTGAGTTGCGAATTTTACGTGTATCACCAATCATTTGGAAATTCCGCCTCGATTTTGGTCACTATGAGTTTTCTTATATTTTTAAGTGTTCCCTTCTGCGGCACTACAAACTTAATTGGGGTATACCGTAGCTAGGTGTGCTAGCTTCAAAACAAAAGCAAGCAGAATGCTCTAGCTCTTTTACTTTTCCCACCATTTCTCTAGATGTCTGGACATGTTTGAATGAGATGACCTAATAAATTCGAACTAATTCACAATATTGTATTGATGAGTGAGTTTGGAAGCTCTTGTAATTTACTATTTATTGGTTAGCTTTCGGCAATAATGCCATCATCAGACCTTAAAATTACAACAATTGCACATGATCAACTAGTTACATTACAAAAACACTATACATCAATACATACCAGCGAGAGAAGGAGAGTAGTGGGACCTTTCAGGGTCTGGCGGGAATGGGAAATGAAGCACCAACCCCGAGGCAAAGGACTTAGGTGATTACGAAAGAAGCCTCAGAAGGTCACGTAGCTCCTCTTTCGCGTTGATTTCTGGCTTTATACGATGTATTTCCCGCGCCTCCATGATTTTCCTTTCCAGCGGCCGCACCAAATGTCTGTGAAGAACGCTCACGTCAAAGGACGGGGCGTCCTCTCTCTCATGCTTCAATGTGCGGTGTCTGGAAAAACTGCTGCGAGGATAGGCAGCGGGGTTGGCCAAGGCTCTTCTATGTTCGTCTAGTCGAACCTTCAGTGGTCTTGCCGTCTCCCCCACGTATTTCTCTCCACATCCTCCACAACTGAACGAGATAGACGGTGCCTTGGAGTTCACAAATCTTTTCCGACGTACAATACCGACAAGATTCTTCGTGACACCGACTTTCGTAGATCCGCGATGAAGTGAAAAGATCCTTAAGTGTAGGGGGAGGGCGGAAGACCAGTCGAATTGGAAGCTGAGAATTTCTCACCGCACGGTTTATCTCACGAGCCAGTTTGTCGCTGACAAATGGTGACGCAAAGTTCATTACGATCGCGGTTATCTATGTGGGCCGCCAGGTCTGCATTTTCCTTTTGTTTATTTGTTAATCAGACTAAATTACTACACAAAACAAAAGTGCGAATAAGACAGAAGCGGACAGTGCTCACAAAAGGAAACACCACTTGATATAGAACAATGCGTTTCAGAGGAAAAAGTTCAATTTAGAAATTGCCATGGCTCATCGGTCAGCCGATTCGAAAAGAAACACGGCAAAGCTTTTTCAGCAGCCCAAAAGCAGAATTATTTGGAGAGGCCGCGAGTGAGTGGAGGGCACATCATTGATTGATTTCTCCCAAGATAAGATAAAGTTAGGGAGATAACTTAGACAGGTTGGTAACTTTTATTTCTTTCTGGACCTCTCATTTCGCAGGCCCAAAATTTGAAAGCGCCTTGCAACAGTGGTGGAAGAGAAGCATAATATTGTAGTGCAGACAATTCTCTCTCGAATTGCTAAAGTAGCGCAAAAGCATGGAGATCTAGAAGAAAATTTTTCGCGCAAAAAAAGCGACACTACTTATGAGACGACCTAATACAAGCTCAAGATTTGAGATGCGATTAGGCCTATACAATAGCCTTGCGGGGGCCAGCCGATGTACAGGCCAGTGTTTTTATCTCTAACAAGGGAGGTCGTTCAGGGTGTGCCAAGCTTTTTCAAAATGGTTTCTTGCATGACATTGGGGCACATATGGGGACCACAGAAGCATGGTTCATTTTTCCTGAACGGCCCTCTGAATACCAGAAAAGGGGTCCCTAGTTCGATTCCTCGTGGTGACAATTTTTGCATTTCGTGTTGACGTTTCCAAATTCGCGCAAAATGGAGTTAGCATGAATAATTAGTACCAAATTCATGATTAGGAACGTCAGTAACCCTTACAAATAGACTTTGATTGAAAAACTGGTGAAAAAGGTGTGACTAGGGACCCCCTTTTCTGGTATTCAGAGGGCCGTTCAGGAAAAATTAACCATGGTTCTGTGGTTCCCGCATGTGCCTCTATATCATGCAAAAGACCGTTTTGAAAAAGCTTGGCACACCCTGAAAGACCTTCCTTATAACGATTGTGTATGTCTATCTAGCCGCAAATTCATAAGGTCGCTCTCCGAAGATTCCTTCAAAAGTGATAGAACAGGCACTTCACTTTGCGGACGGAGAGAGAGACAAATGCATACCAGATATACAGGGTGATCAAAAAAAGAGGCACTTTGCCTATGGCGCACATCATCAAACTTTTCTTCGCACAGGCTGCCGCTGTTGATGGAAGTTTTACGGTCAAGATATCCCTTAGATGTCCTCCATAAGTAAAAGCAGGCGCACTCCACTGCCTTCACCGTCCTCAGAATATGACGCCACTTTCCATCACCCTTGAGCTCAATAAGGCCCAAAGTAATCGTTCCAGCCTGAAGCTGCTTCGAAATCTTTCCAATGGCTAATTGTCATGTTTTCTCCTAGGGACATCAGCTTTTGATAGGCAAGACCGCTTCCGCACAGCGTTACAGATAACGTCGAGAAGAATTCGAAGGGGACCAGCTGAGCTCAAATCGTGTACAAGGTTCCCAGAGCAATCTTAAAGGCAGCGGTTACGCTAGGTTTGAATGGGGTTTAGAGGGGACGAGGGGGTCCTCAATGGTACGTCAGTGGCGAAAGAAGCAGCGAAATCGGTCCAGGAAACGAGAAATGGGACCCCCTTTTGGGCCGTTTATTGCGGCTCTCAGATGGACTGCGGCGAAGACCGCGCACGCGTGGACGAGATTGCGCAACGCGTGCTGGGCAGCAAACAGCAGGCATGGCGCCCTAACCGCGCTGCGGCTGGCAACACGGCTCGCCCAAGCCACCGATGAATCATGGGGCGGGGCGGCGCATGGGGCGGAAGGGCGCAATGGTCCTGCTCAGCAACCACAGCACTGTTCGCAGTGCAAGCGCCACACATCGCTTCCTTGGCGGCCTGCTAGTTGCTCTGTGGGGAGCAGGTTCTCCGCAGATGTGAAAATTCCTTTTCGTACCACTTCCTTTAACCCATTCGCGACAATGTCAGCCACCGGTGGCTGACGCGAAGATGTCCACTTCGGACCATGTCAGCCACCGGTGGCTGACGGGCTTTAAAGGGAATTTTTGAAAACAAAAGGAGGTCTCTGGGAGATTTTCTTTGCTGTGAAGAATCTTCATACCCTCATCTATCTAGGCCACCCCTGGGCAAAGGAAATCTCTATCCACTAGAATTTTATTGAAGAAAAAATAACCGACTTAAAAATTTCACCGAAAAAGTTGAAAATTTTTTTTCCGCTGAAACTTTTCCCATAGGGGTTTTCGAGGGTCCTGATCTCAAATATGATATCCATTTTTGGCGCTGGCGCCAAATTGGCGCCATTTGGCGCCAGTTGGCGCCAAGGGTGTATTCACCAAATTCGCTGTAAACTTGCGTATGGGGGTTATTTGAGGCCCTGATTACGAATATGACATTCGTTTTTAGCGCTGGCGCCAAATTGGCGCCATTTGGCGCCAGTTGGCGCCAAGGGTGTCTTCACCAAATTCGCTGTAAACTTGCGTATGGGGTTATTTGAGGCCTTGATTACGAATATGACATTCGTTTTATCGTTAGCGCTATTTAACACCTGTTTCCTGCTCGCCTGCACCTTCTCACTATTGGATCCAATCAGGACTAACAAGGGGGGTCGTTCAGGATGTTGAAAGCTTTTTCGAAACGGTTTTCTGTATGTTATGGGAGCTCATGCGTAGACTACGAAACCGAGGTATATTTTCGCTGAGCGGCCCCGCGAAGGCCAAAAAAGGTGAGGAAACGGTCCAAGGTTCAATCCCTCATAATGACAAAATTTTTGCATTTAGGTTGGAGCTTCCCAATTTGCTCTAAAAACACCAGGAATTATAATGTTCATTATAAAGACCATCAGTAACTAATGCTTTCAGATTTTCACCATAACGTGGCACCGTGGAAAAAAGTTGTTACGCCAGAGGGGCGCCAAATGGCGCCGTAGCGCAAATTGGCGTAGCAAGTGGCGTAGACTTTGGCAATCAAAAAAATGAATGTCATATTCGTAATGAGGGTCCCAAACATCCCCTACATACAAGTTTACATCGAATTTGACGGTGCACTTGACGAAATTCAGTCAGGGCGCCATCTGGCGCCAAATGGCGCCAATTTGGCGCCAGCGCCAAAAATAAATCTCATATTCGTAATCAGGGTCTCAAATAACCCCTATATACAAGTTTACATCGAATTTGACGAAATTCAGTCAGGGCGCCATCTGGCGCCAAAAGGCGCCAATTTGGCGCCAGCGCCAAAAACGAATCTCATATTCGTAATCAGGGTCTCAAATAACCCCTATATACAAGTTTACATCGAGTTTGACGAAATTCAGTCATGGCGCCATCTGGCGCCAAATGGCGCCAATTTGGCGCCAGCGCCAAAAACGAATCTCATATTCGTAATCAGGGCCTCAAATAACCCCTATATACAAGTTTACATCGAGTTTGACGAAATTCAGTCAGGGCGCCATCTGGCGCCAAATGGCGCCAATTTGGCGCCAGCGCCAAAAATGAATCCCATAATCGTGATCAGGACCCTTGATAACCTCTATGGGAGAAGTTTCAGCGTGAACTACGGATGACATATAGAAAAAACTAAAAAAATACAAGATGGATTTCCCCTGGGACAATGTCAGCCACCGGTGGCTGACATTGCGCAATCGTCTCTGACGGCGCTGGTCCGAACGGGCAGTCTTCGAAAATCCCGCCCGGTCGCGAGTGGGTTAAAGATGCCCTTGGTGCAGGAAGCTATTGTGACGTTTATTGATACATCAGGATGGGCTCTTCGATACTGAATTGGAAGCAGTCGATTTGAGTTAAGGAAGGTGCGAATAAAAAAGATAAAGGATAAGCATTTGCCGTTGATCAATCCCTTTTTGGGATGCGGCACGCATTCTACTTCCATTTGTACATTCGTAGTGGCGTTTGAATGCGATGTGGCCTATACAATGACTTGCGGGGGCCAGCCGATGTTCAAGTCAGTGTTTTTATCCTCCCAGACAAGTCTGGTACCAATTAACCGACCCCGGAGGGATGGAAGGCTTGGTTGGCCCGGGCGACTCACGACCCAGGATTTGATCCCGGACCGCTCGCGTGGTGAGCGCGCCACTTGTCACTACACCACTTCCGCCCTTATATCCCCATATAAGCAAATATATTGCAGCGTCGACGAAATCGGCGTCACGAAATCGGTAGAGTTGCATTTAACGTTCATTATCAGCTCTTATCAAATGTTGTCCGTTTCTGTCACTCGCTGAATCACGTCCCCACACATGACTTTTTGAACACATTATTGGTACTGTTAGTCACGCAATGATTCGTAGTCATACCGCTGTAGCGTTCCGGGAAAACCAGAAGAAACCGATCGCAAACTCGTCGCCGATTGGCAGATCTACATGCGAGGAAGTCATATGCTAAGTGTGCGTGTTTGAAAGGAATTTCCTGACCTCGGCAGCTACTGCATCCGATTGCTCGTCAGTATATAGATGAAGCTCCGGAAGGAAAGGGAGTAAGTGAGGAAATTACCTTCTCGTCCTTCACCCCACAAAGTGCCCAAAAGTAGAATTTTTTAACAAGGATTTAGGAGCTTAGTACCTTCTTCTAATTTGAAATTCTTTTCAAACTAACTAGCTAGCTAATTTTCGCTTCCCCATTCAATGTTTGAAGCACCACTACGCTCTCTAAACACCTTGATGAGACTCTTGGGACATACTACTGCGGATGCACTGCGAAAATTCTGCCGATTCACTTGCACCGACTCTAGTCATATAGATCTAAATTTCTGATGTCAGTTCTTGAGAGAAAGACACCTTCCAAACCGCGCTCTCTGGTATTATTAGGCCCGTGTCACCCAATATCATTATCCTTTTGCACTAACCCAGCCTACCGGGACACAATATTATGCTCAGCGCTACTACTCTTTCTGATGAATGTCAATGGTAAGACATCATTTAATGTTTCACTTTTAGCTCTTCTTCTACTTGAGCGTTGTCCAACTTTATGAAACGGTTATCCTTTTCTGGTATGTTAACGCAATTCCCCGACTTAAAGTGTAGTCGGGATGGAGGTCGAGTAATTTCAGGTCCTCTTGCAGCGTGTCAAGCCAGCGGTTTTTTTCTATTTGTGGTGATATTTTTACAGTTTCAATAATACAAACATTCAGATCGACATGAGGCTCTGGTACTGCATAATCTTGGCGTCTCGTCAAGGTGTTTAGAAAGCGTAGAGATGCCTCAAACGTTCAATGGACAAACGTGACAATTAGCCGCGTCGCTGGTCGTCAAATTGCGGCCAACAATGGGCCGCAAGCGACACCATGAACAAGTCCTCATCAGTATCCCATGCTTGCTTACTTTTTATGGAGTCGGCGAGTGTGTTCAATCGTGGGGTGGTTTTCAGGCTCACTCATGTAAGCGATCATAGGAAGCATTGATATCACATCTATAACGACACTGTAGGAGGTGAAGAGGTAACGTGCTTGACTACACTGAATATCGGTCAAGAATACTGCATCAAAATAGAAAACTTTATTCAAACACAGGAGATTACATAGGACTTTGTGAAACACTGGCAACATTGGATGGCAGTAGGAAACCGCCGCGAGTCCCTGCCATCTAAAACCAGTTCACCACACGCGAAACTAGGCTAGCGAATTTCGACGTTTCGTACTGAAAAATTGTGGGTTGCCAAGAATAGCAGGCAGGCTAGGAAACGAGTGGTACAGCAATTTGACGCGTGATGATCTAGTTCCAGCGCGACAAGTCCACTTGTACTGTAGTTGGTGAAGTAATATAATAAATACATATAA
>MU869836.1:0-10899 GCA_036418205.1 Ostertagia ostertagi | reverse complement strand
ACCCAAAAAACTTGAGTCATGGTCCTGGTTGCGTGGACAGCCCTAACAAGGGAGGTCGTTCAGGGTGTGCCAAGCTTTTTCAAAATGGTTTCTTGCATGACATTGGGGCACATATGGGGACCACAGAAGCATGGTTCATTTTTCCTGAACGGCCCTCTGAATACCAGAAAAGGGGTCCCTAGTTCGATTCCTCGTGGTGACAAATTTTTGCATTTCGAGTTGACGTTTCAAAATTCGCGCAAAATGGAGTTAGCATGAATAATTAGTACCAAATTCATGATTAGGAACGTCAGTAACCCTTACAAATAGACTTTGATTGAAAAACTGGTGAAAAGGTGTGACTAGGGACCCCTTTTCTGGTATTCAGAGGGCCGTTCAGGAAAAATTAACCATGGTTCTGTGGTTCCCGCATGTGCCCCTATATCATGCAAAAGACCGTTTTGAAAAAGCTTGGCACACCCTGAAAGACCTTTCTTATAACTTTGTATAATGTATTCTATACGCAAATTCATAAGGTCGCTCTCCGAAGATTCCTTCAAAAGTGATAGAACAGGCACTTCACTTTGCGGACGGAGAGAGAGACAAATGCATACCAGATATACAGGGGCAAAAAAAAAGTCACTTTGCCTATGGCGCACATCATCAAACTTTTCGTCGCACAGGATGCCGCTGTTGATGAAAGTTTTACGGCAAAATATCCCTTAGATGTCCCCATAAGTAGAAGCAGGCCCTCCTTCCACTGCCCTCACCGTCCTCAGAATATGACGTCATCTTCCATCACCGTTGAGCTCAAGAAGGCCCAAAGTAATCGTTCCAGCCTGAAGCTGCTTCGAAATCTTTCCAATGGCTAATTGTCATGTTTTCTCCTAGGGACATCAGCTTTTGATAGGCAAGACCGCTTCCGCACAGCGTTACAGATAACGTCGAGAAGAATTCGAAGGGGACCAGCTGAGCTCAAATCGTGTACAAGGTTCCCAGAGCAATCTTAAAGGCAGCGGTTACGCTAGGTTTGAATGGGGTTTAGAGGGGACGAGGGGGTCCTCAATGGTACGTCAGTGGCGAAAGAAGCAGCGAAATCGGTCCAGGAAACGAGAAATGGGACCCCCTTTTGGGCCGTTTATTGCGGCTCTCAGATGGACTGCGGCGAAGACCGCGCACGCGTGGACGAGATTGCGCAACGCGTGCTGGGCAGCGAACAGCAGGCATGGCGCCCTAACCGCGCTGCGGCTGGCAACACGGCTCGCCCAAGCCACCGATGAATCATGGGGCGGGGCGGCGCATGGGGCGGAAGGGCGCAATGGTCCTGCTCAGCAACCACAGCACTGTTCGCAGTGCAAGCGCCACACATCGCTTCCTTGGCGGCCTGCTAGTTGCTCTGTGGGGAGCAGGTTCTCCGCAGATGTGAAAATTCCTTTTCGTACCCACTTCCTTTAAGATGCCCTTGGTGCAGGAAGCTATTGTGACGTTTATTGATACATCAGGATGGGCTCTTCGATACTGAATTGGAAGCAGTCGATTTGAGTTAAGGAAGAATAAAAAGGATAAAGGATAAAGCATTTGCCGTTGATCAATCCCTTTTTGGGATGCGGCACGCATTCTACTTCCATTTGTACATTCGTAGTGGCGTTTGAATGCGATGTGGCCTATACAATGACTTGCGGGGGCCAGCCGATGTACAAGTCAGTGTTTTTATCCTCCCAGACAAGTCTGGTACCAATTAACCGACCCCGGAGGGATGGAAGGCTTGGTTGGCCCGGGCGACTCACGACCCAGGATTTGATCCCCGGACCGCTCGCGTGGTAAGCGTGCCACTTGCCACTACACCACTTCCGCCCTTATATCATATAAGCAAATATATTGCAGCGTCGACGAAATCGGCGTCACGAAATCGGTAGAGTTGCATTTAACGTTCATTATCAGCTCTTATCAAATGTTGTCCGTTTCTGTCACTCGCTGAATCACGTCCCCTCACAACATGACTTTTTGAACACATTATTGGTACTGTTAGTCACGCAATGAAGTTCGTAGTCATACCGCTGTAGCGTTCCGGGAAGAACCAGAAGAAACCGATCGCAAACTCGTCGTCGATTGGCAGATCTACATGCGAGGAAGTCATATGCTAAGTGTGCGTGTTCGAAGGAATTTCCTGAATCGCAGGCTACTGCCAGCGATTGCTCGCAGTATATAGATGAAGCTCCGGAAGGAAAGGGAGTAAGTGAGGAAATTACCTTCTCGTCCTTCACCCCACATTTTATAAGTGCCCAAAAGTAGAATTTTTTAACAAGATTTGGAGCTTAGTACCTTCTTCTAATTTGAAATTCTTTTCAAACTAACTAGCTAGCTAATTTTCGCTTCCCCATTCAATGTTTGAAGCACCACTACGCTCTCTAAACACCTTGATGAGACTCTTGGGACATACTACTGCGGATGCACTGCGAAAATTCTGCCAATTCACTTGCACCGACTCTAGTCATATAGACCTAAATTTCTGATGTCAGTTCTTGAGAGAAAGACACCTTCCAAACCGCGCTCTCTGGTATTATTAGGCCCGTGTCACCCAATATCATTATCCTTTTGCACTAACCCAGCCTACCGGGACATAATATCTATAGCTCATCGCTACTACTCATTTCTGATGATGTCAATGGTACAGAAATCATTTAATGTTTTACTTTCGTGCTCTTCTTCTTACTTGAGCGTTTGTCCCACTTTATAACGGTGCCGGCTTTTCTGGTATGTTAACCAATTCCCCGACTTAGGGTGTAGTCGGGATGGAGGTCGAGTAATTTCAGGTCCTCCTGCAGCGTGTCAAGCCAGCGGTTTTTTTCTATTTGTGGTGATATTTTTACAGTTTCAATAATACAAACATTCAAGATCGACATGAGGCTCTGGTACTGCACAATCTTGGCGTCTCGTCAAGGTGTTTAAAAAGCATAGTGATGCTTCAAACATTCAATGAGACAAAGGTGACAATTAGCCGCGTCGCTGGTCGTCAAATTGCGGCCAACAATGGGCCGCAAGCGGCACCATGAACAAGTCCTCATCAGTATCCCATGCTTGCTTATTTTTTATGGAATCGGCGAGTGTGTCCAATCGTGGGATGGTTTTCTAGGCTCACTCATGTAAGCGATCATAGGAAGCATTGATATCACATCGATAACGACACTGTAGGAGGTGAAGAGGTAACGTGCTCGACTACAGTGAATATCGGTTCAGGCATACTGCATCAAAATAGAAAACTTTATTCAAACACAGGAGATTACATAGGACTTGTGAAACACTGGCAACATTGGATGGCAGTAGGAAACCGCCGCGAGTCCCTGCCATCTAAAACCAGTTCACCACACGCGAAACTAGGCTAGCGAATTTCGATGTTTCATCCTGAAAAATTGTGGGTTGCAAAGAATAGAAGGCAGGCTAGCAAACGAGTGGTACAACAATTCGACGCGTGCAGTGATCTAGTTCCAGCGCGAGTCAGCGAGTACTGTAGTTGGTGAAGTAATATAATAAATACATATAATACATAGACAGCCGTCTAAAATCTGCATCCTATGTCAACTATTGGTGCATTATCCACTTAAGGACGTTTTATTACAGATACGCTTTTCGCGTTAACTTAACATTTATACTTTAGCTTCTTTTTCAATTGCATTGAAGCAACAGAACCGTCACGGCACGTGATAAATGTAACGCTAGAGAGGAGCGCTTTCTGCATCTTCGCTGAACATATCACTGTTGACCTTCAAAAACCAATACAAATGATGTACTTTGTCGATCTTGAAAAACGTGAAATCCACTTTCTTGTGAATCCTCGGATCTCTTTTAGCAAGTGTTATACGGTCGCCTTCCTAGGTGAGTGACCGTTATGTTCGCTGCTTCACTGAGAACTCCTGTGATAAAAACGTCTTCGAGCTAAAAAAATATTTTTAGAGAGAAGAATCAAAAATTCTTGCATTGCCTTTCACACGTTCTGCAGTTCGAATTGCCATTGAGACTGAAGGATTTTTCGACAAGTCAACAATTTCAAACATCAAGGATGCTGCCTGACTTGAATCTAAGTCGGCCTATCCGAAGCAGTGCTCAAAACGCAGAGACGACGAATAACAGCTTAAGTCATGTTGGAGGTGATTAGTGGTGTACGGCTAAGCAATAATCAAGAGGAATGACCCAAAATCTGAAAAATGGGACCCCCTTGTCGACAAATGAGTTCCGTAATAATGTACCTGATCGCTATCGCCCTCTTCCACGATATGCTTTTGCCGCTAAAGAGAGGGAGTCATACGGCAAAAGTTACACATCGGCGGGCGTGTAGAGGCGTGAGCGGCGCGGGTACGGCCTCGCAAGGCCACTGGAGCATACTGTTCGCTGCACATCAAAGACACTTTTAAGGTGCCGCCTAACATTCAATTAGGTATATTTCCCCTACTTCAACCTCCCACCTCATCGCTGTCCTCCTTTAAGCACTGAATACGATAAAGAGGGAGTTTACGAAAAAGGTTCTGTCACTAAAAAAGGAGGTGGACGGGCGGCGAAGAATTTAAGATGTATCTTTTTTGCGAGGCTTTGGTTCAGAAGGTAGGGAGGTGCAGGAGGTTGGGCTCGTAATCGGCAAAACTTTTGCTAGAGATGAGCGAGCGCATTCCATCAGAAACAGTGTTGCACATCGGATACATTTCTGCGTTGTCTGAAGCAGCGAACATGTCATAGAGAATCGGTCGCACGAAATAACGATCACGAGCGAATCACCATCCTTACCGTATCCTCCACATTTTCGTTCAGAGAATAGATTTGCAGAGATAGAGTAAAGATTGAGGATCAGCATCCCTAGTGATGGGAGTTTCATTGCAGATACACTTCACCTCGATAACTGTAAGACTTCGAAAAATACGTGGAGAACCCCAAATCAGTGGTGGGTTTTGCACGAAGATGCGACGTGGGAATCTAGTCGAGTTCATGGCTACGCCCAACCAGAGATCAGCGACCTTTGAGCCAGACGTTTTGCTAGAGCAGGTGCTAAATGACGTCAAACAATGGTACCCTACACAAATTTCCTCTTCGTGCATTCCCCTTCTAACAGTTCACGGAATGTTGGCGTGCTTGAAGTCATTGTAGGCAAAATGATTAGAGCATTGGATGATTTGCAAGAGTAGATTTATGAACTTTAGCCAAATGCTGACTAAATCCTTCGGCAGCAACATGAAATTTGTGATTTATTACGTTATATAACCAGTTTTGCTCCGCCCGCTATCGCGCGCATCACACGGCAGGCTTTAGTGAAACTGAAAGACCCATGGAATATCAGCATGAGGCCCTCCATTAGCCACCTCACTATTGAATGTGTTAGACTTTCCCAGTTCGCTGAAGTCCATCGAGAATACGCGTGATAACGTCTGGAGCTGAACTGGCATATTTATCTCACAACTGTAAACATCCACCATTCTTCCTGCATTCAGATAATTTAGCGGTGAATCTTTTGCTGTCAGTTTCGAAAGGAGAATGAAATATGCCTGTTTACATAAGTGAAGAGCTAAGGCTTATCATTTATTTACATTCACCATTATTTAGAACCCCGAAAGGATTAGCGGTTTAATGAGTTTGGGCTTTCCTTGATAGGAATGAAAGTTATCATTTGCTGAAGACTTGATTGAGTTCATGCAATAGACTGCTATTAAGTAGGCTGGTCATACAATGATACAGTGTGCACGTACCACTACAAATAGAATTTGTAAGTAGGGACGCTCTAGTGTCAGCGCAAGCCTCGTAACGGAATCGACGACTTTTGCGTTCTGACGCCCCTTATCAGCCCTTATCAGTTGTAACCACTTTCAATCACCCACCAACAATGTCCCCGTCCCACCCCACATAACACCTGTGAGCATGGTTGCTCTGGTGTCAATGCGAGCCAGGTAACGGAATCGACGACTTTTGCCTTCTGACGCCCCTTATCAGCCCTTATCAGTTGTAACCACTTTCAATCACCCACCAACAATGTCCCCGTCCCACCCCACATAACACCTGTGAGCAAGGTTGCTCTGGTGTCAATGCGAGTCACGTAACGGAATCGACGACTTTTGCCTTCTGACGCCCCTTATCAGCCCTTATCAGTTGTAACCACTTTCAATCACCCACCAACAATGTCCCCGTCCCACCCACATAAACACCTGTGAGCATGGTTGCTCTGGTGTCAATGCGAGCCAGTAACGGAATCGACGACTTTTGCGTTCTGACGCCCCTTATCAGCCCTTATCAGTTGTAACCACTTTCAATCACCCACCAACAATGTCCCCGTCCCACCCCACATAACACCTGTGAGCATGGTTGCTCTGGTGTCAATGCGAGCCAGGTAACGGAATCGACGACTTTTGCGTTCTGACGCCCTTATCAGCCCTTATCAGTTGTAACCACTTTCAATCACCCACCAACAATGTCCCCGTCCCACCCCACATAACACCTGTGAGCATGGTTGCTCTGGTGTCAATGCGAGCCAGGTAACGGAATCGACGACTTTTGCGTTCTGACGCCCCTTATCAGCCCTTATCAGTTGTAACCACTTTCAATCACCCACCAACAATGTCCCCGTCCCACCCCACATAACACCTGTGAGCATGGTTGCTCTGGTGTCAATGCGAGCCAGGTAACGGAATCGACGACTTTTGCGTTCTGACGCCCCTTATCAGCCCTTATCAGTTGCTATCGCTTCCATTCATGTACCACCATTGTCCCGGGACCACCCCACATAACACTTGTAAGTATAGACGCTCTAGTACCAATATGAACGACAAAACGAAATTGGCGATGCTCGCTTTCTAGCCCCTCTTATCAGCTATTATCAGTCGTTATCAGTTCCTATCACGTACCACTTGTGTCCCCATCCCACCCCCTATAACATATGTAAGAACCATGGCGCTATCGTTGCTGTGACCCGAGCTACGAATTTCGTGACAAACACACACACACACAGACCTACACACACAGACATACTTAGCGAATTATATATAGTAGGATTTTTAGGCTTAGGAGGTCTAGTTCAGCTTACGCTTTATACGTCTTTTCCGAATATTCCGGCAATCTTGATTGAAGTTACTTGAGGCATCTTTTGCAGCTTTTCTACTGTTTGTGAAGGCTTTTGAATAAATTACTTGAGGAATTGTTGAGAAGGAGTCACCGACAACAGTTTCCCTGCCGCTTCAGTCGGAATCACATAGGCCAGTCCTCGACAGAATGGTGGGAAATATGTTTTATTCCACTCTTCTTCCGTAAGTTTCCTGGCAAAAAAAAAAAGGTAGAGGCTATTAACTAAACTCATGGTTAGTGCCTCTTACTCTCTCCAGCATATGCAAACATCTGACCGAAACTGGAACTGCTAACGAAAGTTGTGACCTTTGCCTAGCTTATGGATACCACTTAATTATAAGAACGACTAGTTTCCAAGCTTCCGAGAGAGTGGCAAATTCTATAGAAGTTGAGCCCACGATGATAACTTCGTATAATGTATGCTATACGAAGTTATTACGCAACAAGGCAGCAAAGAGAGGCACGTTCCCGAAAGAGAGGTGCCGAAGGTCCAGGTAAGCTTTACCGTTTTACTTGAGTATCTAAACAGAATCTTGTCCCAATTTATTTCATCGCTGTGCTGGGTCCATCCTGTCGTCTTCGTTGCATTCTAATGCCAGGAAGGCGCATAGGAAACTCAAAAAGTTAGCAGGTCCTGATCGAGTCACTGAACAAGAACAATTCTCAATTAGAAATTCTAGGGTTCTATATCTATGGATTTGTCTGATGAATCAGTCGGTGATCCATCCCTGATTCGCATTCGAAGTATTAATTTTGGGATGGACAGCCCTCCTTCTTGAGACTCACTCTTCTGCACCGACGAGCTGCTTGATTGCGTAACATTGTGAAACGAATCTTAGAGCACACTAAACTACTTCGCCAGCATTGGTAAGTTCGTTGGACTGACTATCAAAATCAATAGGCCTGGTCTTGAAAGGATTGCTTTTCCAGAGGACTTCACGAACAAGATTGCAAAAGTTTGTTCTCAAAGTTGAGCCACAAGTAAATGCCGATTAGACGTCGAGTTTTGAAACCGCATTTTTGTTTAGAACCATCTTTGCATAAAATGCCATGTTCACCAGAACGTCCACAACTGTCTTACATCTAAACGCAAGCAATGTGTATCCCTCTCGCATACCCTTGACGCGAAGAATGGCTGGACGTGCGTTTTTGGCATTTCCAGTAGTTGTGGTTTTACTCCTCAACGAAGCGAACAAGCAAGCGAAGCAACTGGTGTTCGGTTGATGTACCATCACTGGATTCTGAAGAGTAGGAAGAAGGATGAATCCATGCCTCTGTCGCGTATCGTAGTGTTCGCCGTGATTTATAGGTTGCGCGTTGCCGCAACCCATAAATGGAACAATTTTGCAGGGAGCCACAGCTTTGCGATTCGAAGATAACTATGAAGCTCGGGGCATCGGGTCAAGTGGGTGATGGAACAAGTTAGGAACCGAAGAGCGGAACATAAATCGTGAACGTCATCTATCGAAGCTCGTTGTCACTGCTGCGCAGCATATCATCACTAATGCCGTCGTACTCTCATCCTCTGTGTTCCCCCTGTCAAGCCATTCCAAATACTACGTGGAAAGAGCAGATATTATATTGGTATTCACACACGTCTTCATCCAATTCATGGATTCCATCTCTCCTACTTATACAATTTCCTTAGGCTCGAAGGACACAAGTCACGGTGTTGTGAGAGAATTAAAGATCCACCGCAATCTAATTCGTTTTGACGCATAGGTTGCTTCCAGAAGCTCTTAGATACGTTCAATACTTGTGGTCAATCAGTGTCTAAACCGTGGTTTGTCTTCAAGTAGTAGTTACTCTGACAAAGCTTGTGGAAACACATTCGACATATACTCTTTTTCATTTGTGGTCCCTCTACTGCATAAATGTTCCGAAGAACTTCTTCTGCCGACTTCCCAGAGGAACTTGTAAGTACAGAGAGACGCTGATGAACATGAATTTAAATGGACGACATTATTTCTCTCTTGAAACGAGTACTGGCGGTCTGATTTAGTACTATGAAAGGATAGTCGCCCAATGACCCTTTGCTCGGAACAACGCGAACAGGATGGAAAGGATGTTGCGGGTACGAGGATGTAGGCACTCACTTGTGACTAAACCTATCCTACTACAACACCGCGTGCGACGGATTTTCAACGTGCAAAGCGTCGCTCCATCATAACTTCCTAGAAAGCGGGTGAAGTGAACGGATCACACCAGTGAACTCGCCTCCCTGTGGCATAGTGTGTGCAAGACTACGAATTTGCTTGGATTCGTTATAAAATTTTTTTGCTTCTCAAACTGGATTTCCGTGATAATATTCAGATTCGCATTTGCATGTGTCACAATTTGTCTGTAGAGCCCTTTTCAAAAACATCTCCAAATTCTAGTTTTTGGGAAATTTGTAGGTGGAACTAAGATTATGCGTCGCAGTGTATGTAAAGACCAGATATAAGTCATCTAGTTTTGTTAGTTCTCTCATCACGGGTTCCACCGGTAGTCATTCAATCGAAAACAGGGTGCCAACGACAGCGGAACTAGCCGTGAGAGTACTGTAAGTGCCTGCTGTACGCAATCGCACGGGCGCAGGGTGGGATAAATACGTAACATTGGGGGGGGGGAGGGGAATGTGGCGAGACTCGCTGAGGGTATAGTCGTAACTCTTCGAAATCGGTTCAATGCGGCGGTCAATCGTTGGTAGGGGAGGTGTTTTGAAATTATGAAGGCGGTAGCCAAGTGCAGGTGTATGTCAGCAGAATCCTCAGTTCCCCGAACTACTGGTCGTGGCCGCGAGAAGTAACGCAATGGACGAGTTTATGTGTGCGTCATTCTAATTAAAGGTTAAAGGGACGTACAGTAAACCCCTCTATTCAACAGTAAGCTTCTATCAATGCTCACGACATCACGACATGGATCAGTTCCTTTTCGCATAATACTTTGCCTAATACGCGATAATCTTCTGTGAAATTGAACAACCCTTATTGTTGGATTAGATCTAGCGCATTGTTGTCAAAGTACGTTATCATTGGTTCCACAAACATGCGACCTAGTATACTTCATGTTGCCAGCCCCACTAGAGCTCACGCGGATGCGTGCTGAGCTGAAGTGGAACTATCTAATTGCTTAAACCGCGTTCTGTAGACTGTAGACTACAGGAATAGTGAGCTAGACCCCTTGGACCACTGCTCTTCAAGATATATGTATAATAAAACTGATCAATAAGTATAATTCACCCGTTCGATGCCTCAGTTTAAGAGGACTTCTAAGGGGAAGCAAGGGACATCAGAAAAATATTAAGCGCTCACCCACAGTGCGTAGCACATCCACAAATTGATGCTAACAGAACACCGTGGAATTCATCTTAATGAAGGAGTGGCAACTTAAGTCCTTAATATTCTTCACTGAGTTCGCCGAGACAGTATTATACTATAAGCATAATTGGAACACCGAGCCGCTAAGCAGCCACTTTTGAAAGCCTTGGACATACTCGGCAACATCTCCCTGAACAACACGGTCGATGAGTTCACAGGATGTATTCGTTTATGCATCATCGCGAGGAGCGACCACTCTAAAGGAGTGATATGATTTTTTGTTTCCTTCCTCCAATATGATGGTATTGTTATTTTGGGGCTTTCCGGCCATACTGATTTGCACGGCCAATTTGTCCGTGATTTTGCCTACCCCGTAGACACAAAAAATTGAGAAATGTGGCAGTTAAGTGAGAAAGGGAAGCTTTCCATAAAAATAGCCCACCATTGCTCATATGCGTTTGTTCGTTCTGGTTTATTGTTGGCGTCTCTGAAAATGTAGAAAATAAAAGATTCACTTCGTCATGAT
>MU869835.1:16601-36802 GCA_036418205.1 Ostertagia ostertagi | reverse complement strand
TTCTCGAACTTGCCCATTATAGCACCACCACACAACTACTCTTCGACTTCTCTCCCACTGTTACTTCAGCATTTCTGCTCCTTATCAGTTTTTTAGTGTGCATTTGGAGATTTCTAGCTGAAAAATTCGCTTAGTAGCCCAAGGTTTTGACGAGCCATACTTTTCGAAGACCTCAAAAGAGCGTCGAGTTTAGCAGATGAACATTACCCTGTCAGGCGCCCGATCCGCTCAAGCATTTTCGATGACTTGTTTTTGAGTTAAAGGTTGTGGTTGTGATAAAGTAGGTGCGTAAAGGGGAATATGCACCACCGGAACAGTAGCAGCGGCTTTCCTAAAGGCATAAGCTTTCCAGTATCTGACAGAGTGTACTGACTGCCTGTAGTGATAGGTATCTTTCAAACTCGAAATTCGTCTGGGCGATCTATTCCACTTTTTGAGAAGGCGATTACATTGAAACGTTTTGCACCAAATTCGTTGGCCTGCAGTTCTCGAAAGGCCCAAGAATGTGGGACAATAATCCTCCCTTGCTAGATGGACTTATTCCTACCTTTCTTTTCTTCTACTCTCTTCATCTGCTCCCTATTAATGAGTGCAGGAAAAATTGCAGCATGCATTTCCTCATGTTTCTGGGTGGATTCGAACAAGTTCTAATTCAGAGAATTCAGAATTATTCTAGAACTCTGGATTCAAGCCTTTCTTGCATCGTATGATTATCCCATTGAATGTGAGTGATAACAGCAAACCCGGCGATGATTTGTTGTCCTCCTGCAAATTCGCTGGTGACTGCCAGGCGTTTCTTCGAGAAGACGGCAGTATTCATTGTACAGATATGAAACTGAGTGATATATGTGGGTTTTCTAACTTTCCGCAGATCCTTTTGAGCGGTTGAGAGGCTGACGGCAGCGAAATACTTTATGTGCTATATTTCAGCCTTTGAATTTCCCCGTTACTGCTACGATCTTAATATGCGTGACTATCGATACGTGTATGGTTCTTGTCTTACTCACGACGACAACGAAAAACATGGAGTGAGTTTCTTCTCACGGTTTTACTGACGATTTCTCAATGAAAATGCGGTGTACAGTCACAGCCCATGAAGGGGGCGTGTGGTCATTCGGCGGACGGCATGATAAAAAGATGCCTCATGTCAGCTGCCGCACCCTCGCAGTGGTCGTTTCAATGAATAGAGGGTTTTCTGTTTCATTTTTGAAAGCCCAAGCGCTATTTTAGTATGCGGAAATTTCCAAGGGGAGAGGTCTTCATAGGTGGTAAAGCAACTTGCTACTGAATACTAAAAGTTGATCTTGGTTTCATAGGTTTGAGGCTGTACGCTGTAGAACCCTTTCTTACCTCTCTCCTCTTTATTCGATGAGCCTGTTCGTATTCAGGTAGTCAAAGTCGATGTTAAAGATGGAACCTCCAAAGTGTGGTACAAAGACGCCGAGGACCACTTATGTGCTGAGCCCATTCTAGTGAACAAGCCTGGTTATTCGAAAGAAGATGAAGGTTTGTTACTCACACTACTTGAGAAACGATGAAACTTTCTTAAATACCGCTCAAGAACTTCACTTTTTTTTAACTTTGCCGTAAAAAAAAACAACTGAGTTAATGGCGAAAACTCTTCCGTACGTATTACATAGCGCAGTTACGTGGTAAGCAGAGGTGGCGGGTTCGAGCTCGTCACAACAGTTAGAATCAAAGTTTTTTTTTTTTCTACACGCTGTCATATAGTGTTTCCGCCGGTATTGTAGACATAGAGTGCGTGGTCGCGAGAGAAGTCGCATGGTAAGTTATTACGGTACTGACACGCTCAGTGTCAGTATTCACACTTTACGGCTTCCGACGAGTTTGCTATTGATACTGAATGGTTTTTTCGAACCACTACGTTTCCTGAATGAGTTTTATCAGAAGCAAAGGCAGTCAATGCTACTATTACAGGAGTGTTGATTGTGCCGGTCGTCACGTGTCGGGAAGGTGACAGGCCATATGTGGTCGTGCTAGATGCTGAAACTATGGAGGAGCAGGCTCGCTATGTGGTTCCACAATCACGGATTCCACTAGGCTTCCATGCGCATTACACACAACGGTCGAACTGAATGCATGCCGCGTTTACAGCGATTTCATGCCTTTCGACGTAGAGTGGCGGTCAAAAGTTAGGAAACTTCTCCATTTTTATCTCGTCTTATCGCGTCCAATGGAGGACGAATTAGTCTCAAATTCACACACCTTCTATTTTGGATGACGAGAAGAGCGTCGAGTGCAGACCACACACCACAAGTGACGGCAGCCAAGAAGAAAGTGTGTTTTTAGCCGCCGTTTCGCGGTGCGTGGTCTGCGCTCGACGCTCTTCTAGTCTTCCGAATTAGAGTATAGACTCAAAAATAAGTGCGAAACACGATGTGTCCGTCGTTCCCAAAAATCGAAAACAGTATTCAAAAAAACGCGCTTCTTCCGAAAATGGCGCGTGGGGTTCCGGCTGCTAGCATGAATTTGGGAGCGCTGTTCAACATGGAGCGATGTCTGGCGGATTATATGAAAGGTGTTCCAACATGAAACCGTCGTTGAGTCAAGGCTAAATAGGCTCCTGCATGTTCACGGCTAGTGCGGATTACTAGCGGCCGGAAAAGTTTTGCTCAGCAACGAGTCGAGTTTCTGTTTATTGGGAAGAGTGTTGTGGACTTACTGAAAAGTCCTGTTAACCTCATACGAGTTACCAGATTTTGGCAGTCGAATAGACTAGAAGTAACAGGATGAGGTTGTGTCAGACCATCCGCAGATGCCTCACTTCTCAGCATTCAGTCACCTGTATCACCTGTCGTCCCGTTGATCATCGATTTGCTCGAGCGGGCGCCAGCAACGTCTCCATTCGTCCCTGTCGCGTGCTAGAGTTGGTCCAGTGGATCCTCCTCGCTCGAGGGACACGAAGTCCTTCATTCCTTTCGTTCAGAGCTTTCGTGAAGAAGTCTGACCATCGGGCCGGCGGTCGTCCAGGTGTTCGTTTGACGTCCCGAGGGATCGAGGGATCCAGTCGGTAACCGCTCTGGTCCAACGGTCATCGCAAAATCGCATGACGTGTCCGGCCCACCTTATCTTCGATTCCTTGGCGAAAACGGCAGCGTCCCTGATCTTCGATCGTTGGCGTAGTTCGAACTCCGGATTCCCCTCTGCACTTGCGTGTATAGGGTTACTCCTAGCATCGTCCTCTCGACAACATAATGGTGACCGCATGCTCGTCCTGGCCTGCGCAGAATCCAAGTCTCTGAGGCGTAGGTTGAGGCAGGGAGTACTCCTGAATCGAAGGTGAAGCCCATTTCTCCTGTTTTTGCCATATAGAAGACCAACGAGTAGATTGCCAGGCTCTGTCGTGAGGGCTAGGATAGATCACCAGGTAGTTAGCCACTGACTAGGGCTACTACAGTGACCTGTAAGCTTGGGCAAAAGGACGTTGGGTAGAGCACAACTCCTTTCCGCTCGTCGGAAAAAGTCGAGAAATTAGGTTTTTCACTACGACAGTGATCTGATGTGCCTGATTATTTGCCGACCTCCCCAATTCTGAAAAAAATGGACCAATAAGGATCAAAATTATGAGAGAAGGTGCAGCTCAGACGGGAGCTAGAACGATAATAGTGCTATTACCTACATTTTAGTGGAGAATGCCACCAGAAAACTTTATCCAATGCCCCAAATAAATGATGGCTCCAATTTCGCATTCTATCGATTCATTATTTAGAGAAGGAAAGGGATGCCTTTTGTCGAATCGTTTGGCTATACTTTATTAATTCGAAAAATATGGGGCGAAGGTGGGAAGTGGCACCACTTTCCATGCTCGCGGTTTGGGGGGGGGGGACGGTTCACATCGGTTCTAGTCAACAAGCAAGCCCTCCTTCCTCTCGGATCGGCTAGCTGGTACCACACTGCCTCAGAGGTGAAAACATTGGCTCATACATTGGCTGGTCCTCGCAAGTTATTTCATAGGTCATACCGCATTCTAGTACAATTGCGGTACTGAATGAAAGTAAAATGCGTGGCGCATTCCAAGAAGGATCAGTCGACGCCGAAAGTCGTATCTTCTCATTCTTACACTGGTAGTTTACTAATTCCTATATGAATTTGAGAGTTGTTGTGCTAAATTTCTTTTGGTGTTTTGTTTTGGTGTTTCCAAAAATTGAGGCGCCATTTTTGGAAGAAATTGTGATTCCGGGCTGCGACTTCCGTGAAAAAAAAAAAACTGTACATCGTGTATCCCACTCGATGTTCCACACTTGGTGTTATACATTCCGTGGATTTGAGGGAATTTTATCTTTTGCTAGTCGTGCGTGTTAAGAAGAGAAGTTTTCATACATTTCGACGCCACTCACTATCTGTTCTCTTTTAAATAGATAACACATATACTGCATTTAATAAACATCTAAAAAATATATTTTAATGTGGACTCATTTCTTAGGACTCATTACATTAATTTCGTTGCAGTGTTTCTCTAGATGTCCCCATGTATTTCATTGTTGGAGGATGTAAAAAAAATTGATTTTCCGCTAAATAGATCTATGTCAATCTAAAGAAATTTTCCGGTAACACGGTTCTATATGTCTGTCCCTTGTGAATGTATATCGGTTGCAAAACTTGCACTTTGCTCATATTTTTTGCTTCACCGTGTTGTATTCATTAAACATCTATTGTCCTGACAACTGGCTGTCCACTACTTCGGCTGTAGCTGTTTTATCAAATGTAGACTTCTATAAAGTTTGGTGCAGTGTAATAGTGCAGCGTTTGTCGCTTACTTATTCCTTAATCTAATAGTAAGGTAGGGTCATAATTCTAACAATAATTAGAGAAGAGTTTTAACTTGCATTGCAATCGGCAGTGTCCAGAATTTCCATTGCGTTGAAGCCGTGGTTGAAGGGTATATTCGCGACGATGGGTTCGGCGTATACAGCATGGTACGTCGTTTTGTCTTGCTTTCGAATTTCAGATTTCTGTTTTTTTTTCGCACTGATCGTTTGGCTTGTTCATGAGTAGCTTCCCAGCTTCCCGCTCTTCATTTTTTGTAGGAAATAGGGATCTGGACGAAGGGTGGAGCCTTCGTTCGGAAAACTTCACACGCCATAAGCACACAGCTGTAGTACCATTCAAAAATCGCAAAATTTGAATTTAAAATCGCAAAATTTCGACTATTGGGGCTCCTCGGAGTCGGTAACTATTAAATGCATGTCGAGTGTGCATTGGGAAACAACAGCATAACTGAACTGTGGCGAAATTGAACAACAGGGCTTTTGTAACAGTATTTAGCGACTGCATGGTTTATCTAGAACTTTCCGAAGTTTTCATTTTTGCTCATTCATTCACCGTATTCTATTCTATAGAACTACGTCGCGTCATAGACACTGAATAATGTCTTTTCCTATTTTATTTGAGCTACCTTATATCTGAGGCGTAAGAGAAACGACTTCAGCATCCGCTTCGCAAGTTCATGTGGGGTCACAAACTTATTGTTAGTTTGATTGAGCAGTGAGCTCTGCTTCTGCAAGGCGTTTTTCTAGACATCACAGCTGAACTGGTAATATTGGGTTGTCTCATAATTCCTGTCTCATTTCTATTCAATTTCAAATTTCTTCCGTCTAAGACCGTTTCATTGCGAAATACGTTAGTATGTTGAAGTATGCTTCAAGAGCCTTAACAGCATGGTTTCGGAAGCGCAAGCCCGTAACGGGTTAATCAACTAGGAATAAAAATAGGTCAGTGACTATAATGAATGATTATGCTTTACGATCCTCAAATGAACTCTGTAGCAAGGAGGACAACAGAGAAGATCAGCGCTGTGTTTGACTCAGTCTCTGCTACTGATAGGGTACTGAGCTAGTGGTCCAATCGCAACGGCAAAGACGAAACGAGCTATGAACTTCAACCTCATACTGGGCCTGCGGTCATTTTTGATGAGCGCCCCTTGCACCCTAAATTGGGAGTGCCTCCGACGTTGCTACCAGGGTATTGTAGCAGATACCTGAGCGCAGCCGATGCACCAGCACACGCCATCAGTATGGCAAGGACTGCTGCAGAATGAAGTTTTGATGGAAACCTTATGGTCCGGCCGACCATGAGCGGGAAGCACGCCTGACCATCTGGGGAAAATCCATTCTGGGACGGCAAAAGCAGAGCCTTCCCTAATCGGTCACCAGTGGAAATGAGTCATGAGTCCACTGCGACAACAACATGCGGCACGTCTGATGGCTGCCTCGCAGCCAGGAAGCACCAGCTCAACCAAAGCCCGAACTCCGTTTTCTGAGAATATCGCTCTCGTTTTGTTGGATTCGCTAGGTGGCCTGGTTTGGGAACCACTTCAATGTATGAAGACAAGCATTGCTAAAGTCAGCGCGGAATAGCCCTCTAGGCTGGCTTCGGGGTTGCGAGGGAATCGTCAGAAACGTCTCAGATTCTCCTTTCTCCGAATGTACGCCAGACCTCACATTGCAATGCCAACTCACCACGTTCTGAGGGAGATAGCCAGGGCCACGATACCTCATCCACCATATAGCATTGGCATCGCTCTATCGGACTATCGCCTCCCCTGCGCCCTGAATAAGCATCTGCCAGAGAAGAAAGTTAAAGATTGCGACCACCCCAAAAACGACTTCTCCAAATTCTTCAACCCCCAGCTTCCTTCATTCTGGGCTGGAAGCTTCCAAACGCTCACTAGCAAATGCACGCATATCAGTGACCATGATGGTGGTTATGCTATTGATCAGTTGTTTCCTAGAAGAGATAAAACTTGGATAAACAAAAGTGTCGAAATTGAGACAGGAATTATGAGACAACCCAATAAGCAACCTGAGTACACCTTACGGCAGCTGGCTGAAGGTGTATTAACACCTATTTAGTGAGGTGGCTGGAGAGGTAGGAGAACAGAGGGCGGAATCGGGCTGCAAATCCAAAAAACGCGAGATTTTTCCATCGAAGTATTGTGATGGAAAATGAAAATGAGAAAGTGCGTAACGAAGTGGTGATTCTCTGGAGTGTTGCTATTGAGAAAACTTGGCATCAGTGCATACTTCCTCAACCCCTTTCCTCGAAAACTTTGAAGAATGACTTTGTTCTAGTATCTGAGAATCATGTTTGCTTTGCGCATTCGAATGGAGCATGGCATGGGTTTTTTCGGAGGGAGAAACTCGTGTTTTTTCATGGTCCCACTATGAACCCCTCCTTGGGTTGTGATAAAGCGAACCTGCAGCGTTCGTATTTTTTTTTCAGGCAAGAAAAGCTTTGTTCTCAACCCAATATTCTTGTGGAACATTCGCAACGCGAACTGTGGCTTTAAAACAGCAGTTAACAAACAAATCGGTGTCCCAATAGCATATATTGTAGCGCACTCGCCCGGTAAGCAAGAGGTGCGGGTTCTAGTCCCGTCTGAGCCGAGAGTTTTGTTCATAACCCAGTATTCTTGCCTAAACAGCAGCTTACAAATGAAACAAGGTTGAGAGACTTGATCTAAGCGCAGAAGTGTAATTCGAGGGGCGTTTTTGAGGAATTAGTCAGAGGATCGGGTGTATGATCCTGCTTTAGCCCGCACACATAATAAGGCGAACGCCAAATGCGAAGAGAGATTGGTCCGCCATAGGTTAAAGGTTACTTGTTGGTAGTTACTGTCTATAGGAAATGCCTTGACACCCTGTCTCTGCAGACTCGCAGTGTGATGACATGATAACGAATGCAGGTTGCTGACATGGAGCAGCATAACGCAGAGTTCAGAAATCGGTTGCAGCACCGGAACATTGGCAAAAGCGTCGCCTCTTATCTTCTGTTTAATGAGCATGACTAATTTCCGCGCAGCTTGATTATATTACATGACAATCTCACGTATTACCGAAATTCCCGCCTTTCCTGTGTGCAACAGGCTTGGATTTATGTATACATTACGCTGTGTGCCCGGGCAAGAAACAAGGCGAGATTAAAGCTCGCAGCCGGCCATCGTGCTCGCGCACCTTCGTCTCCGGTGTCTTGAGGATGCACCACTTGTCTTCTGAATCGTAGCATAGTCTGAAGGAGGAATTACCTAATTAACGAGTTGCGGGGACCCGATGTATAAGCTAGTATTTTTGCTGCCCGGTACCTATAAGTCTGTCTGTAGAGATGGAAGGCTTGGTTAACCTTGGCGATATTCGATCCCTCGTTGGACCACTGAACCATGCAGCTCTATAGCCTAAGTCGTAAGCCATGCGATCAATTTTTTCTGATAATCTACAATACGTGTGAAAGTTCCAAATGTGGATATCTGTTGTACAAATACCTCCATGATTATATCTCTCTGTATCGGAGCATTTTATTTATACCAAATTTGCGTCGCATATCGGTTCGTGGCAGGAGAAGAAGAAAACTGCTTCTTGTGAATTTTCTACTTTTTCCTATTTTTTTTCGTAATTTCGAGTAGTGCGGTGCCATTTATGTTGTACTTCTGACTAGAGGACGATAAGCTCGGGGGTCGAAGAAGGGGAAATCTACCTAGGTAGGTACGCTTCCCCCGAGCTTATCGTGGAATTCTCCTTTAGTCAGAAGTGCAACATAAATGACAACGTACTACTCGAAATTACGAGAAAAAAGAAAAAAAGGGAAAACAAATGCGGACTCTCTAGAGTGCGGACCTGACACGCAATTCGCAACAAGGAACACTCACGGCGATCTAACATGGTCGTCCCCGCGCAACTATCGCCGCTGCCCGCCCACTCCCTTGCCGTCTGGCTCTAGCCGGCTAGCGGGGGGAGCGATACTTCGATGAGGTCAGTACCAATGAGGCACGCTAAAGCGCAAGCAGCGGGCAAGAAGGGGATGCGAAGCATTGCGGAACTTCCAGTTGTTCTGTTCGAAAGATCAAGCGATATTAAGCGACAGTCGTTTTATGATCAGGTTTTTCTTGGATATAATAAAAAGGATTGCATGACGTGCCCAAAAAATAACCTACTTACGGCTCGGCTTCCAAGAAAAGGATTGCCGGTCATTGTAGATGGGTGATGTCAGTTAACTGCCTGTTCTGTAATGCAGATAGCAGGTAGCCCCTTATCGCTTGTAAAGTTTATCGCCGCTTGGGCGAAAATGTCGCTCGTCTACTTAAAGGCACATAACAGTTGTCTACAACCATCAGCAAAATGCATCGCCTTCCCTTGGCGACATGTCTTCTCCTATGTAAGTGGTTTTTCCTTTTTTCTCCTGTAATAGTCAGGTCATAGTGTCTTATTTGACCGGTAAGGATAAATGATGGAGCATTGGACGTTGTTCAATCCTTTTTTGGGATGCGCACGCATTCTGTTGTACTTCCACTTGGAGTAGTATGGGTGCGTGACTATTCAATCGTGGCGATAGCTAGGTCGCCGCGCCAGCCGCCGCAGCCCGCGATGCGACGTCGGCCGTAGAATTCAGGGTTCTAGCATTGGGGAATGTAGGATTAGATGAAGTTTCCAGTCGTGAAACACGGTATATGATCACCTGCCCCCTTAAATACAGGATCCTTGTCCTTTGCCATTATTACAAACTTATTCTGTCATACTGATGTTAATGCCTTCCTCACCGGCCTGATAAAGATGCCTAATAAAGAAGTCTCATCCTGTTCAAAAGGACAACCTTTACATGGCACAAGCTCTGTTGTGAGGCTTAAATAACTGCGGAGATCTTAAGGTGACTCTTGTTGGCTCACTGATGTCTGGAACTTTGGTCTTATCAGTTCTCTAACCCCACCAGCAACTTATGGACAAGGACCGTTAAGCCAAGGCCCATACAAAAATCGCCGCACCATTTGCCGCGCGCGACGCTGCCCGCCGCGTGAGCGGCGTGACCTCATTAGCCGACGATTGAATTGACCGTCTCCCGGAGTAGTATATAGAGAATGCAATTGATCAGGCCAATGCAATCGAACGGCGAATTGCGGATGCCGCCGCTGTACATGTGGGTGTTGCTCTCCCTCCCAAACATGAGTAATACCAGTTGACCCAGGAGAGATGGAATGCTTGGTTGTTCTGGATAGTGTGCAGTTCACAGTGCTCAATTGGTTTAAAACTGTGCACGTGGTAAGCAGCAACACTTGCCATATACCAGTTTCGCCCAATGATAGTCACTAGGCTGGTAATTGACCACGAAATATTGCTAGTGTTTAGATAGGTAGACACCATTTGATAGGTTCGGTGCAATGACCTTTCAAGACGATTTTTCAGGCCTACTGAGTCTACTATGCCGAGCGGACTACACGACCTGGGGCTGGTTTAGGACCACTACGGAATCAACATCTACAGCTTCAACGACCTGGAACTGGTTTACGGGGACCACTGCGGAACCAGCATCTACAGCTTCAGCTACTTCGACAATATCGCCATGGCCGACTAGGTATTCAACCACAGGAGAATCGACACCTTCGACAGTACCACCATCACAACTTGTCGACCAGTGCAAGTGTACTGATAAAAACATCTGGCTTGATATCTATTTCTTGATGGATGCATCGTACGCCATGACCAGCCCTGGATTCGATGGTGTGAGTGTTTTCATGTCAAATATTTTCAATCACACATCTGCTAGCCCGACAACAACCCACTTTTTGCGTCACATTTTCGTCGAATTTTAGATCTATTTCGAGAGCACATTTTCCTTCATTCTGAGTATGTGAATCTTTTCGAATGATGACCTTAGCCAGCTGATTTGTGGCGATACATTTGAGGTGCGCGTAGGATAGGGTACCTCGAACGTCAAGCTGAAGTTTTTGTCACCATGTCCTGCTCTCGGTGAACCTCGAGAGTCGAACATGGCGACAAAAAGTTCGACAATGGCAACATAATAATTATACAGTTTGATTGCATTCAACACCATTTTGGACCACATTCGCAACGATACCATCAGAAGGCGGCTCGGTGGCTCCCATCGGTGATAAGATGCGCGAAGCTCGCCTGAGGTGGTACGGTCACGTCCTTCGCGCTAATGATGACAGTTGTCCGTAGGCATTGGTCTGACTTTAAAGGAAGCGATTACGATAAGGAATTTTCGCATCGGGGGAGAACCTGCGCCACACGGAGCAATTACTTGGCTGCCAAGGAAGCGATGTGTGGTCCTCCCACGGCGAAAGGTGCTGTGGTTGCTGAGCAGGACCGCGTGACGCCCCGCCCCCAGTGACGTAACGCCCACTAGTTTTGTTGATGATCTGGATGGACTGTTTGCTGTTGGCTTTTCATTTTGGATGATCATTTCCCTTCTAGCGGCTGTATCTTCCAACTTGCCCACGTATTGCCTTATCAATCAAAACACTATGCTTGTTGGCATGATGGCGGCTATCGGGGTTAACACGTCCGAACAACGTCCGTTTTAAAGCAACAGTCCAGGCAGGGTTTCAACCATTTGGTTTTCAAGTGGTGGAAACATGCCTCAGCCTGATTGGAGTTCATGGGAAATGTCACAAACTTCAAAACTTACCTCTGAAAGGCGTTGGAAGCAGTCGAAATCCTTCAAGAGGGGCGGATCCACCGATCCGTGGTGGGGCCGCCTCCAAGCAGCTGTGCAGAGCGCTTGCTCGACTAGCGGTCGTTGCGGGACCGCCGCGCTGTATGAGGTCGATTCCATAAGAACGCAATTGAAGCGCTTCAATTTCGATTGCTGGCAAATAGTTATGTATTTGCAAGCATGCATGGCTATTTGCCAGCAGTTGCAATTGGAGCGCATGTACTACGGGCAGGTTCGGACAACTCGTCCAACACACGTCTCCCTAAACGGCAGGGGGAGTCCCTGTCTAAGCCCCTGCCCGACGTTTTTTTCTACTTTTTCTTTCTCCATTGACCAACTTCTCACCTGCAACGTCATTATAGGTGGTCCTTACCCGCGAATTCGTTCCTGGATTGTTGCTTTAACGTCGCTCATCCATGGTCGAAAATGAAAGGGCAATCAAAGGGGTACTATTTTGCTTATTTTCGACGGATTTCTTTGCTTTTTTCGCCATTGGCGTACTATTGAGACCCCCACGTCCCCTCTAAACCCCTTTGAGATCTATCGTAATCGCTTCCTTTAACGTGCCAGGAAAGAGCCAAGAGGACGCCCGAAGCAACGATGGCTCGATACGTTGCATGAGGGTCTGAAATTAGTTGGCCTTCACCCCGATCAGGCACGTAATCGGGAAAAGTGGCGTCGTAAAACCAGGAAAGCGGACAACGCAAACGCTAAAGAACAAGAAGGAGAAGAAAATTGCATTCAACACCCCACAAGCTTGATAATGTCTTAGTCGGCTAACGTTACAGCGATTCCGCCTTCTTCGGGGCCTAAACAGGTGAAAACCAATTCATGACTTATCCGACTTAATGCTCATACGCTAGAAGGTTCGAGACCAACTAAGTTTCACTTTAATAGGCAAATAACTTTTTGTCTTTTCAAAGGCAGCGATTACGCTAAGTTAAAGAAAGGTTAGAGGGGACGTGCGGGTGCTCAATGGTACGTCATTGGCTAAAAAAGCAGAGAAATCCGTCAAGAAAACGCAAAATGAACGTATGGGCGAGTATACGCAGCGCGTTGGCGCGCAACCGCTGAACCATCTTCCAGTCGATTCGCTCCAGTTGCGCCACTGTTTGCAAAAAGTTCGTCCAGATACCCAGCTCAACTGAGTGCCCGACCAGGGTGAATATCGCTTGAGGATTCCTCAACGGCACGTCGAGGATTCTCTGCCCGGTCAGACACGATCTCTCGCGCGGACATTCACACTCGCCATGGCGTGCCGTCTGTGCTCTCCGCGCGGATGTTCACTCTCGGCACTACTCTCGCATGGTAGAGAGCTATGGTCGAGGAATCCTCGACCGTTATTCACCCTGACGGATCGCTTTTGGGGGCGGAGCGCCTTCGAAGTGCTGCTCAGCAACCAGCGCACCTTTCGTGAGCGCCACACGTGGATTCCTTGGCAGCCAAGTATCTGCTTTGTGTGGCGCGTTATACTTCCCCGATGAGCTCTTTTTTAACGTTGCACGTGCTTTAACACGTTGACGACATCGCGCGTTTTGTGTTTTTGCACCGCGTGGGACAAGAGCGATTTTGCGAGCGCAGCCGCCGCACACCAAATCCATGGATTTTGAGCTGTAAATACGCAATACTTAGATGCGATGAAGTGTTTTCAATAATGTTCGATCTGTCTAACTTATCGGGAGTTACAGTAATGGAAGTTTGACCGAAATGACATGTTAAGGCCATGGAAGGGATTTTTATTTCCTTTACTGGTT
This sequence comes from Ostertagia ostertagi, assembly GCA_036418205.1. Taxonomy (NCBI): domain Eukaryota; kingdom Metazoa; phylum Nematoda; class Chromadorea; order Rhabditida; family Trichostrongylidae; genus Ostertagia; species Ostertagia ostertagi. The sequence continues at coordinate 23,585 of MU869835.1, read as the reverse complement.
CCAAAATTAATTTGGACGTGATTGTTTCAGTAAAAACACATGTCGTCCCATACGAATAGGTCATTATGCATTTCTGTTATTCCTATTTATCAAACCTTATCTACCTTATTGAAAAGAACACGAGGAATGAACTGAACAGACATATCCATGAGGTATGAAAAATCTCTGTCAAACTTAAGGATATAATTGGCACTTTGTGAGCCCTGTGGTTTTAAATATTTATATTATTTAAGTATGACCTATAGAATGAGTACAAAGACCAGGATTGTATCGCACAAGCGCAAGAAAAAGGGATGACTTGGGTGGGACGCGTTACCGCGTCACAATGTCCCACGAGGTGCGCAAAGTGGGACGCGTTACCGCGTCACGCTGTCGTCAACGTGTCAAAGGTGTCGGTGTCAGATAGAAGCATTGGCCTGAAAAAGTTCATCCTCCGTAATTGTGTCAGAACCAATTACATATAAGTGCGTCTACGAAAGCGGGACCGATGTTTAGCGTTCTTGCTGAATATCCGCCTGCAATCATCCACGTACACAAGAGGTGCCATGTGGCTTACTTTGTTGGTACTGTGAGATCTTATCCCTTTTTCTTAAGCTCTCAGCGTGTGGCCTTAATGCCTACTCCCTGAATTGCTTAGACGGCTCCAAATAGACGAGTGTCATGTGGCCTGCTGAATGCTTGTAAAATCATCAGTGACGGCCGTATAAAAAATCAACTACATAGTATCAGTTCTAGGCTACAGCGTTCATCCAATCTGCGCTATCCAAAATGACTCTAGGACAGGATTATGCTCAGCAAACCCGTGCGGGGTAAGTTTTTTTTCACTGTTCATCGTGGTCAACGTTTCGTATCATGTCAATTGCAGTTTCTGTGTAGGAGCCGCTGCAACGGTTCAGTACATACTAAGCCCGATGGCATACCATAGGTAGTGCTCCTGAAACATGGATTTAACCAATATTCTGGTTCCCGCGGCACAAACATTGAAGCGTGAGTTGACCTCCTTTTTGTTTGGAAACGATTATTGAAGTGAAACTGGTGCAAAACACAGTGCTGAACAATTCTCGTATTTCCAGTGGAATTCAATTAGCTATTGAAAGTTTCAACAGTGAAGAACATAGACCGAATGCGCAGAAGGTCATCGTTGTTGTGGCATCCGCTTACGAGTGAGTTTGGCAATCAAAGGTAGAAAAACACTTGACGACGTTGTTTAAACAAGAGGCTGTAATCCAATCGAACATTCCCTGTTACATTTCAGATCAGGAATGTACAGCGACCCTACCAAAGTAGCGGACACATTTAAGGAGGACGGTGGTATCATTATAACAGTAGGTAAGTGTATCGTTGACCGATGGTGAAGCCTTCATTAAAGGAATCCTTCGCGGAAAATTCTTGCATTCTTTCCTAACATGAATATGTCAGTTGTGATCACTGGAAACAGCACACAAAGTTTCACGCATGAAGATTCGGTTTCTGAAGAGAAACAAACGTACAAAAACCACACTTATGGACATCAAGGTAGGTCGCACGGAGCCAAATTAAGAAAGAAAAACCATTATAAACAAAATAAAGATACGGTTCGTTTCGCTCCTTCCTCAGACGAACCTTATTATTTCGTCAATCCCCGGAGCTCATCAGTGAGTTGGGATTGGCGAAATAAAGACACAGGGGAAAGACGAATAAACCTTGATGTGACGTACTTTCATGCAGAGGAGCATGCAATGAAATGAATTGTATATTGACTAAATGAATGAAAAAATAAGTTGATTAAAACATGTAAAACTATAAAGTGTAAAAGGTGGGTGTTTGTAATTGTTCCACTAACAATTAGATAGCACTTTAGTGACGAAGTATTCCTTCCACTAACTTACTAATATTTTTATAATTATTAGCAATTGAAAATTTGTAACATATAAACTTATTTTTATAAATGCACTTAACTATATTAGTTATAATAAAGTTCTCATGGTAACCATTTCCTAGTAACACTCTTATGAATTCTATTAGTTAGTTTATCAGTAAAGGTGTCAAAAAAAAGGCGGGGCATGGAAAGAAGTGGGCCTTGGGGCGGCCTTATTTCAGGCGACGTATTGAAAGAATCAGGTCAAAGCGTGCGATTCTGAGAAGGAGACAAAATCGATAGAATAGGATGCAGTAGAAGTGTGAGATGTTATGCAATAAGTCAAAAGGTCAGAAAGAGTTTCTAGTGACGGCACTCCGAGAACCAAGTGGAAGCGTTCCCGTCGCCAGCATTTGTGACAGATGTCCGGCGGGAATTTGAACGCGTAGCAGTCCTTCCGGTTTTTGAATTTTTACCAAAACAAATGCAATTTTTGACCTTTTCATTCTTTTCGTGAATTGCGTCTTATGGGATGGGCGGAAGTGGTGTAGTGGCAAGTGGCACGCTTACCACGCGAGCGGTCCGGGGATCAAATCCTGGGTCGTGAGTCGCCCGGGCCAACCAAGCCTTCCATCCCTCCGGGGTCGGTTAATTGGTACCAGACTTGTCTGGGAGGATAAAAACACTGACTTGTACATCGGCTGGCCCCCGCAAGTCATTGTATAGGCCACATCGCATTCAAACGCCACTACGAATGTACAAATGGAAGTAGAATGCGTGCCGCATCCCAAAAGGGATTGATCAACGGCAAATGCTTTATCCTTATCCTTTTTATGGGATGGGCGAAAGGTGCTGGACCCATCGGTCTCACCTACTCTAGCTGTGTTCAACAAGCAGGCATTACGTCGTAGGATCGTTATTTCATGTTGGAAATAGAGTGGTGGGGGGTGGGGTGCAGTACTTGCTATCTTGTTTCTAGCGCTAGAAAGCAGTCCTTTGGGCTTTATGTCGCTAAGGATTCGTCAAGGATAAGATAAAATTAAAGCGACTCATTTGAAATGTAATTTTGGATAAGAGAACGGTGACCGTCTTACATCCAACACTCCTGCTCTCATAATACCCATTTGTTGCACCGGTAATCCACCCTGAAGTACCCCTCCCTCAGGTCTGACATTGATGTTCATACCCCTGATTTTCTACCGCTTTCTTGGACCACTGAAAGTACAAATGTGGAAGATCCTAGAAAGTACTTTCACACTACAGCGGTACTTTTCACGATCACATTCCAAATGTAATATGATGTGCTTCTTATCAAGCAATAAGTCAAGAGGGGCGCAGGTTGTCACATCATTCCAAGAAAAAGGGTTCACTGGCTGCTTCCCAAGGTGTCAATAACTCATTAAAGCAACAACCCCAGCAAAAGTTGTGTCACAGAATCTATTCAGCGAGTGAGGTGCAGTAGCCCTGATGTATCACAGATGTGCCGTTTTCGCGTCAGGAAAGTGCGCGATCCGACCTCGATAGATCCTCGACGCAATTATCTCTTCAACCAAAAAGCTGTAGAAGAAAACTAAACAGACCATCAGGAAGCGCAAACCTTCCGCTTTCCAAAACTATCTTCCCTTTTTCAGGATCTTACAATATAAGAGATATATTGCTCTTGAAGTGGCAAAAACTCGCGTGAAAATTTCGGCCTCCTCGACATTTACTCGACGAAATTTGACAGACCCTATCTTTCTGCAAGGAAGGCTTCCAGAGCAATTTCGATGCTTGTTGGAAACGCGAAATCCAGCTCTATCTAACTCTACCTCAAGCTGCTTCAAAGGTTGTGAAATGGAGGAATGCAACCTTTTCATCGAGGGTGTAGATTCGGACGTTTTTTTTTGAAATTTCGGCAAATCTGACCCAGTGACAATCGCGCCGCAGCTGCCGTTGAATCGGCCTTTGATACACTCGGCTGTTTTGATATACTCAAGCAAGAATCAAGATTGAATCGCAACCCCGTGTCTTCAGGATTTCTGTGCGTTTCTGAACGAACCTCGCCTTGAGGTCACACAAAGTTAATGCCTCTTTCCTCGAGTCGATATTTCAGTATGTACACAAAAGTATGCAGCGATGGAAGACGTGCATAGATGACAAGATGAAGCGTCCTTAGCATTATTTTGCAGAATTTTTTTGATTTGTTTTGCAGGATTTATTTTAATTGAATTAATTTGCTCTGTTAGAGGGGGTCGTGCCAGGATCTCGATTTCGGGGGGGGGTCGTACCTCTGCGACCACGTACTCGACACGATTTTCACCCTGTCAAGATCCAAAAAGCCAACGCGACAGCCGGTCTTATTTCAGAAAACAGGTGTATAACCGTTACCGCGCAGTTTGGGCGCCGCGCGCCCCAGTGCAGCTCGGCAGCTCGGCACCCGCTGCAAAGCGGTCACGGTGTGTGCGGACGTGTAGGATCGTGATGCGCAACCCGGCCCCTCCTCCCAGGCTACATCCAAAAATCGAGCAGCGTCGCAGCGTTCGCCGCGCAAGCAGCTAGGCGGTGGCCGAGTTGACGAGTTTGCTCGACGCATTCTTCTCGTTGAGAGAGCACAGGAGAGAAATGGGAGCGAGCACACGAGAGCCCCAGTGGGCACCGCTGCACGTCGGAGCGGTCTGCCGGTAAGGCTCCGCGTGCGCTCTCGCCGAAGTTTCGAACGCGGCACGTCGAGAGATCCTCAACGCACGCTGTATGGGCGGAGAGCACAGACGGCTCGAGCATGCGAGTGTGAATGTTCGCGCGAACAGAACGTGTCTAATCGGGCGAAACTGCGCAATGTGGCCGTTGAGAACTGCGCAACGCACGGTTGACACTGGTTACGGTATAGCATACATTATCTCGGATCCCTCACGCGACAATGAAGTCATTTTTCAGAAATTCGTCTGGTGAATAGTTGCTGAGTCTGCAATCACGGTATCAACGTGAAACATGTTATAGTATTATGTATTATGTACCTGGATCGACGTCAGAGGAATAGTTCTGTAACATCCACCGTGTGGAGCGGTATCATCCCAGGTGAAGGGATTGTAGTTTGTCGGGCAGAAGCAGTTTGCTAAAAAGATTGTCACGGTAATAATAGTAATGAGAATGATGAATTTTTCTACGAAATACAACTAAAAGAATTATTACTCACCCTCGGCAAAATGCTTGTCGAAGATCCTCGTTGGTGAGATTACCGAACCGATTAGTAAGCTGATATGGTCCCGGGCTGGCAAGATTACCCAGGAGGGGCACAACACTACCGTGCTCTTGTACGTATTCTGAATTGATTTTAGAAATCAGTGTAGTAAAGTAGAAGAAAACAACGCAAAAGTGATACAGAAACCAAAGCAGCCGCCATTGCCTGCGCTAATGGTGAGAAAAACATCATTCTGCACCACTCCCTTTCCTATTTTGAAGAAATAAATTCACGAAATTGCTCAACAAATTACCTTCGAAACTCTAGAATCACTAGAAAATTCCAATAATCATTAGCGCGGTAAAAAAACATAGGCATACGTGGCGAATTTTTTCGAGTTCCAATGTCCAAATCAAAACAGAAAAGGTTGTCTTGAAAAGCCAGTCATATTTTTTGCGAAGCCTAGATTTCTGGATTAATTCGATGATTCAGGACAGATCACGAACAAGGAAAGTCAGAACCCGTACTGCGTTCGTAGCCCACGATTCATTCGCGCAACTCACGGCTCGACTCAATCGTGCGATTGAGTTCAGCGACTGAATCGCGCGATTGAATCACTAACTGTACAGTCGATATCTCGAAGTCTGATTGGGCGTGTCACCGGAAATGACGTGGCAGCCACCGCACTTGATAGAAGTTGCGCGGATAAGCTGCTTCCAACACGCTTTGCTGATATCTGGCGGAGTATTTTATCCACACAACATCTATCAAGTGCGGTGGCTGCCACGTCATTTCCGGTGACACGCAATCGATCGGATTCGATAGAAAACACGCCTACTCCTTGGAAATAAATAATGGATAGGTGCTCCCATGCTTATTCTATTAGGTCGCAACGAAAATCCTTGCGGAATTTTTGAAAAACCTGATAAACGGCTGCGCATCAACCTGCAAAGGAAGTTTTTTAACCCATATATAGGGATGGTGATGTTCCTTCATATTCTCGAGTCTTACTCCCTGCATGCTTGTGCGCCATTGCCTTCCGCAATATATGCTCTGTACAAGTAGAGGGAGTGGCAAGTGAGAAGACTGCGGTTCGTCTAAAGGTTCCGCAAGGCAATACACGCTTCGAAGATGGACACACAGAGTGTAAATTTGGCGTTAGAAGCTGCTACTTCAAGACATTCCGCATGCAAGCACCAAGGAGTGGCAAAGGAGACTCGGTGCTTCGACATGGCCATAGGACGTGCTCGCTACAAGCTGGGAAAAGTCAAGAAACCTGGTCGATTGATCCCGCATGAGCTAACAGAGCAGTCCAAGAAAAGAGGTATCGAGGTGTGCAGAGGTTTTCTTGTTTTTCTTGCAAGGAGTCGCCGTTTCGATTGGTTGGATAATGTAATTACTGGAGATGAAAGGTGGGGGCTCTACCTATGTCATACCAGAAGAAGACAGTGAATGGGTGCGAACCAGAAGCCAGAGCCTGTTCCAGCAGGAGATTCATCCGAAGAAGGTTCTTTAGTTTGGTGGAGTGTTCGGGCAGTACGTCATTACGAGATGCCGGACAATACCACCATCGACAAATGAAGTGTACTGCTCACAACCACGAAGGCTCGCAGCTGAATTCGCGAAATCTTCGCCCGAAGCTGGACGAAGTCCTTCTTCTTCGCGACAACGCGCGACCGCATGGTGCAAGGTAACTCAGGACAATGGCGGAACTTGGATTCACGGTTTCACCCATCCTCCATATTCGCCAGATCTTGCATTGCACCTACGGATTACCCTCCTGTTCCGCTCTCTGGCTCACTTCTCAAAGGATAAAAACTACGACAACTTTCAACAGTTGAAAGCGGAAATGGGCGACTTCTTCGACTCGAAATCTGCCGAATTTTGCAGGAGAGGCACTTCTTCCCTTCGTCGACCGATGGCGGACTGTTGTAGGATACTTGTGGAAATTGTTATTTGAATAAAGTTCAATTTCAAGAAAAATATGAGT
>MU869835.1:0-16501 GCA_036418205.1 Ostertagia ostertagi | reverse complement strand
ACCACTGAAAGTACAAATGTGGAAGATCCTTAGAAAGTACTTTCACACTACAGCGGTACTTTTCACGATCACATTCCAAATGTAATATGATGTGCTTCTTATCAAGCAATAAGTCAAGAGGGGCGCAGGTTGTCACATCATTCCAAGAAAAAGGGTTCACTGGCTGCTTCCCAAGGTGTCAATAACTCATTAAAGCAACAACCCCAGCAAAAGTTGTGTCACAGAATCTATTCAGCGAGTGAGGTGCAGTAGCCCTGATGTATCACAGATGTGCCGTTTTCGCGTCAGGAAAGTGCGCGACAGACTTTACAGAGCGAACTTGTGGCGGCTGACGTCAACTTACGGACAAGGTACTACTCCGCCCCCTAGCATACAACGTGGATTACGACGTAGCGGATAAGGTAGCTAATAGGTAGATAGGTCCAGACTTTCTCGCCATCATTATCAACCGCTGTCATCACACCAATTCGTCCTGAGGTTGTTGCTTTGCGGTTCTGTGACCCTATTGTACCTTGTACCGCGATGGGGGAGGGGAAGGGGTGGATACCTCCAAATATTAGGTCGCAACGAAAATAATTGCGGATTCGACCCTCAATTTCAAAAACTCATATTTTTCTTTGAAATTGAACTTTATTCCTAATAATAATTCCCACAAGTACTCTACAACAGTCCGCCATCGGTCGACAAGGGAACAATGCCTCTCCTTCAAAATTCGGCAGGTTTCGAGTCGAAGAAGTGCCCATGTCCGCTTTCAACTGTTGACAGTTGTCGTACTTTTTATCCTTTGAGAAGTGAGCCAGGGAAAGGAGTGGGTGGTAATCCGTAGGCGCAAGACCTGGCGAATATGGAGGATGGGGTAAAACCGCAGATCCAAGTTCCGCCAATGTGTCCTGGGTTACCCTTGCAACATGCGGTCGCGCGTTGTCATGAAGAAGGACTTCGTCCAGCTTCGGGCGAAGTTTCGCGACTTCAGCTGCGAGCCTTCGTGGTTGTGAGCAGTACACCTCAGCGTCGACGGTGGTATTGTCTGGCATCTCGTAATGACGTGTTCCCCGAACACTCCACCAAACTGACAGAGGAACTTTCTTGGGATGAACCTCCTGCTTTGGAACAGGCTCTGGCTTCTGGTTCGCACCCATTCACTGTCTTCTTCTGGTATGACATACGTAGAGCCCCCACCTTTCATCTCCAGTAATTACATTATCCAGCCAGTCGAAACGGCGACTCCTTGCAAGAAAACCTCTGCACACCCCGATACCTCTTTTCTTGCAATGCTCTGTCAGCTCATGAGGGATCAATCGACCAAGTTTCTCAACTTTTTCCAGCTTGTGATGAACACGACCTGTGGCCATGTTGAAGCACTGCATCTCCTTTGCCAGCTCCTTGGCGCTTGCATGCGGAAAGTCTTGAAGTAACAGCTCCAAACGTTCGAAATTGACTTTCGTTGGGCGTCCATCTTCGAGGTTGTAGTTTCCTTCGCGGAACCTTCTGAACCAAAGTTGGCAGGTTTTTTCACTTACCACTCCCTCTACTTCCACAGAGCATATATTGCGGAAGGCAGTGGCGCAGGGTCGAATCGTATGGCATTTTCCAGGCTTCAAAAAGCATGCAGGAGGTGAGACTCGAGAATATGAAGGAATATCACCATTCCTGTATATGGTTAAAAAATTTCCCCTCCAGGTTAATGCGCAGCCGTTTGTCAGGACTTTGAAAAATCCGCCAGGACTTTCGTTGCGACCTAATAGAAGCATGGAAGCACCTATCCGTTATTTATTTTCAAGTGTAGGTCGTGTTTACAGTTAGTGTTCAATCGCGCGATTCAGTCGCTGAACTCATTCGCACGATTGATCGAGGCGTGAGTTGCGCGAATGAATCGTGGGCTACGAACGCAACGGGCTCTGAACCTTTTCCTTGTTCGTGATCTTTCCTGAATCATCGAATTAATCCAGAAATCTAGGCTTCACGAAAAATATGACTGGCTTTTCAAGACAACCTTTTCTGTTTTGATTTGGACATTGGAACTCGAAAAAACTCGCCACGTAGCTGTTTTGTTTACGCGCGCTAATGATTATTGGAATTTTCTAGTGATTCTAGAGTTTCGAAGGTAATTTGTTGAGCAATTTCGTGAATTTATTTCTTCAAAATAGGAAAGGGAGTGGTGCAGAATGATGTTTTCTCTCACCATTAGCGCAGGCAATGGCGGCTGCTTTGGTTTTGGTCACTTTTGCGTTGTTTTCTTCTACTTACTACACTGATTTCTAAAATCAATTCAGAATACGTACAAGAGCACGGTAGTGTTGTGCCCCTCCTGGGTAATCTTGCCAGCCCGGGACCATATCAGCTTACTAATCGGTTCGGTAATCTCACCAACGAGGATCTTCGACAAGCATTTTGCCGAGGTGAACATAATTCTTTTTAGTTGTATTTCTGTAGGAAAATTCATCATTCTCATTACTATAATTACCGTGACAATCTTTTTAGCAAACTGCTTCTGCCCGACAAACTACGATCCCTTCACCTGGGGTGATACCGCGCCACACGGTGGATGTTACAGAACTATTCCTCTGACGTCGATCCAGGTACATCCTATAACACGTTTCCCACGGTTGGACATTACTACGGTGGTGTATTCAGACCAGCAACATCACCGCGATTGGTCGGAAAAATGTGTTCATTGTGTTCAGGCCGGAGAAGAATCGGGGAAATTACGCGTATACCGTGGAGCAGAGTCAACCCTGCGTTGCGCAGTTTTCAACGGCCACGTTGCGCAGTTTCGCCCGATTAGACACGTTCTCTCGCGCGAACATTCACACTCGCATGCTCGAGCCGTCTGTGCTCTCCGCCCATACAGCGTGCGTTGAGGATCTCTCAACGTGCCGTTGAGAACTGCGCAACGCACGGTTGACTCTGGCGTAGACCCTCGTCGACATTGAGGCGTGCTTGGCACTGGGACTGGTGCCCCTGCCGCGTGCCGCCAGTGTATCTCTCCTTAATCTTTGTAGTTTCGGGTTATCTTCTTCCTCTGTGTTGCGTCGTCTCGCTGATTCCTCTCTTGTGCTTCTCGTCAACGAGAAGGATGCGTTCGAGCAAACTCCCGTCATACTCCGGCTACCGCCTAGGCTGCTTTGTCGCTCGGTGGCGAACGCTCGGCGACGGGCTCTGCTTCGGGGTGGATTTTTGATTTGCTAGCCTGGAGAGCTGGGGTAGCCTCAATGATTACAGTCGCACACACCGTGACGCTAGCGTTGCGAGCTGGAGGCCCTGCAACTGCGCTCCGGCGCCAATGCGGGTAACGGTATACATCCTGTTTTTTCCTGAACCTATAATTCTGCTCGTCGCGTTGGCTTTTTGAGACTCTTGATGCGATCTGATGCCGCTGCCGCGTACTCCATCTGTGATTACGGAATGTTCCGCCACGGGGAACATAGCGTACAGATTTTCATGCCGATAGTGCAAAACCCCCATATTCCTCAGGTCAAGCTTGTTCTGACGATCCCATTCCTATCTCAAGGGACAATGCACATGGAAGCTGTTCATAATTATCTAGGTTCAATTGTTGGGTGTACAGGGGCAGGGTCAACCCTATCGTTGTGACTCTTCGAAAATTTTTTACGACCCCCCCCCTTCATGGTTGATTTGATTTGATACCCCCCCCCTTGTACGTTACACTTGTGTAAAGACAGATTGACCTTAATATTAAAAGAAACGGATGTGAACAGGTCGACAAAAAAAAGTAGCGATGTGATTTCAAATTTGCTGGTTGGCGCCCTTTTGCCTTGCTGACGGTGGAGCGCATCTGCTCAAGGTGAGGAGCCGTCGAACGGGAATGTGAAAAGTTTAGGAGTTTTTTTTGTTTAATTTCAGGTAGTCCGGAAGATATCGGCGGATGTTGGATCAGCGTGGTTCATCCTTCTCAAGGAGTGCCCATTTTTTCTCAAACCCTTCACAATGAAAAAGTTATAAGCCAAAAAATTAGATTGCAAGAGAATTTTTACACTCCTCTTTCTAGGGCTATAACTTCCTTCATGTTCGAGCTTCAGCGCCATAGTGATTTGATTTAAAAAATTCAAATTATTCTCTAGCCAATCATGGGTATAAATTCTTCGAAAGTTAATTTATTAAAAATTTTGGACGTTGTGACTTTCTCTGGTGCAAACCGACTTTTTTGCTTTCAAACGATCATAACTTCCTTCAAAGTCATTCATTTAGGAAGCTGAACGCGATATAACACACTCCAGGATTCAAGCTTTCTAACGAGTACCCAAACGTTCCTGCAAAATCAGTAGTTCAAAATAGTTCCGTTGTTTAGTCCCGTTGTAACCATTATAAAGGGCTGGTGTAACCATTTCTTTGAAAACGCGACTTTTTTACCTTCAAACGATCATAACTTCCTTAAAAGTCATTCATTTAGGAAGCTGAACGCGATATAACACACTCCAGGATTCAAGCTTTCTAACGAGTACCCAAGCGTTCCTGAAAAATCAGTAGTTCAAAATTTAGTCCCGTTGTAACCCTCAAATTTGAGGGGTATTTTTTGAGCCACTTTCTCGAAAGCGCGAGTTTTCTTAAGTTCCACTGCCCGTAACATCTCGCAAGACCAATTTCATGTTTAATTTAGGATGTGCTAGAATGCTCCGAGCATGCGCTTGCACTACATCCCTTCCCTTGGTGCGCGCCACGCCTCGGGCGCCCTTCTAATTCGCTGATTCATTTGAAAGCTCATTCAGAGGGAAGCGTGGTTTACAGATGCTCTAGTATCAGTAATCTTGCGCAAACGTATCGTGCCGGCTATCATGCTGGTCTCTAAAGGCATTAGTTTCATATGTGGTCTCGTGGCTGTCACAATGCGAGTACTTTTTTCAGGATGCTGCAATCTTCGTATAACTTTTTTTACTTGCAATCTTCCACTTCAAGTTGACTGCGTCCTTGCAGGGAGAAGGCTTTGCAGGGATAATTGCATGATAATGCATTTAGTAACTATTCACAAACACTTTCTTTGCTGCGTTTGCTCTTCTCCTTCGTACCACTATCCATACTCAGTAGGACATCACCAAGAATTTTCAGTGCCGGCCACCAAAAAATTACGACCCCCCCCTCCAAGCTCAATTCAGTACGACCCCCGTTGTGACTCGTCACAACGTAGGGTTGACCTACAGGGGGGGGCAAAAAAAGACATTTTGCCTATGTCGGACTTCGGCTCTTTTTTCTTCGCAGAGATTGCTGTCGTTGACGGGAGTTCCTCAGCAGAGTATTCCCTAAGTGTTCCTCTATTAGTGTACGCAGGCTCTCCTTCACTGCCCTCACCGTCTTCAGAATATGACGTCATCTGTCACCGTCGTCAGGCTCAAGGAGGTCTACCGTAAGAGCTTCAGCCTGAAGCTCTTATTTATTTATTTATTTATTTATTTGAGACGCCGCTCAAAGGCAGACGTAAAACACAATCACGAATAAACAAACATACAACCAAATGATCCCTAATATCACTTTACTCAATAACATAATAATTGTTTCTTTGCCAAACGTTTGAATGAAACAAAAACTTGAGGAGTAAACGGCATATTGATCTTTTTAGAGAGATAAATATGCAATTTATTAATAACTTACGCAATTTCGTGGATTTAATGTTGGATAGTTTTCTAGAGGCATTAGCTACCACTGTGCAAATCCGTCGGGAAATGAGGCTTGGTCGCAGAAGGGGGTCGGTGTATGGTACACGATGCGGTGAAGACGCCCATTGAGGCCGAACGTCGAGTGAGCGTTTGCGAATCGAGCGAGCGAATCGCTAGCGAAGTCGGCTGCGAGGGTCGAGGCGGAATCGGCTAGCGAATCGACGCGTCGAATGCGCTAGGGGCGAATCGAGCGAATCGTAGCTGAAGTCTCTCTGTTCTTTGTTTGGTCGGAGTGTCTGATCGGCGGAGGCGAGGGGGTCGAGACGAGTGCACGCAGCGATGGTGCGAACGAGGGTGCCAGCGAAGTCGGACTAGGGGTGTATCTCTATATATTCTTGATATTTGAGAGCGGTTGTGAAGGAGCTGTAGGGGTGGTTTAGGCGCCTTACAGAAAGATTTCTGTGCAATGGGCTATGCCAGTTTGTAGGGGTGTTATTGGATTCAGCAGGATTCTATTGCTGGGCAATGTGCGGCACGAGAGCCGGCGAGTATTCGCCTTGAATAAATTATCCTGCAGATAGCGATGCGATAGCTGGGTTTAGTCGATAGCGGATGTTATTAACTTATTTTTGGGTTTGGGTTTTTCATTTTTGGAGTCGTTACCATCACAATTCGATGGAAAAAGCTGTTTCGCGAATCCGCAGCGGCGTCACGTCACGTGGTGGCTTTTTACTACTTGCTCCTTCTCCCGCTAGGGTCGTAATAATGTAGTATTGTAAAGGACTACACATGAACTGGTCTAATGGTCTGTCTAAATTTTGATAAAAAGCGCTTTTTCAACCATGACTAATAATAAGATCGTGTATAGGGGTTATAGCCGCCTTCGGGGTTCTACAGAAGTTGGTCGGGTCTGTAGATAGTTGCATGTGTGCTCAAGAACTGGATGATGAAGGAAAATGAATAGTACTTTGGGCTCGTTCTTGGCTGCCTGCCCAATCTGTTAGGGAAGACTTCGTGTAGGGTATCAACAAGAGCTGAAATAGATGAATCATTAGAGCTTAGCCTTAGTAATGCAAACTATTTAGATGTTAGCGAGTGATTTGTAAAAATTCGTATTGTTTGAGGTTGTCCGCTTTACAGCAGTGTTCTTAGCTTGTACTTTTGTTATGAGAAAATGTAATCCTTCTATTATATAAAGCGCTAACTTTGTGTGTCGGTTTGTGTATCTGTATGTGTGTGTGTGTGTGTGTGTGTGTGTGTGTATGTATGTATGTGTGTCCGTCCGCAAAATGAAGTGAGTGAGAAGGAAGCTCATGGGATAAACAAACCGCTAACAAATCGGGTAGCTTACAGGATTTGAGATATCAATGTTTTGTAGCAGGATAGTTGTGATAACACTCTTAGGGCTATATAAACACCTGCTTAGCACACTTCCGTTCATTCCACATGGTGCTGCAGTGGCAGCTGGAGGGCAGTGGAGAGAGGAAGGGAGGATGAGGAAGGGAAGCGAAAAATCTACCGTCATATCATGATTGTGTCCCTTCTACTGTTTGAAACACCATTGTGTTGCATACGCGTCACTTCCACGAGGTGTTGGTGTCACAGGAGGAAGGGACCATAGCGGAGGATAGAAAGCTTGCGCAGGAAAGGAAGGTCCCGGCGGTTGACGGGGGACTAATCTGGTTTATATAAAAGTGTTTCTGCTAATAAATTCATTTACAATATTGAAGTGTGATTCTACAGCTCAGATGAGTACGAAAAGAGGATCCTTGTAAGTTTTGCTCTGGAACTACAAACTCTAGTCGGTTATCACCTGCATGGACTTGGTAGTACAGTCGATATCCGGAAGTTGGGGCAGACGTGTCACCGGAAGTGATGTGCAATTGATAGAAGTTGCGTGGATCATCTGTTGCCAGCATGTTTTGCTAATACCCAGCGATACCCACGTTGAGAACAGCTTATCCACATAGCTTCTATCAAGTGCACGTCACTTCCGGTGACACGCCTACCCCCACTCTCAGATATCGGGTATAATAGTGTCAGTATACGATAGATCTCTCAGACCCATTACTGCGCTAACGGATTAATTGTGATCACAGCTATATAAACATGCTTACCGAAGCCAGACACTGGACGATCAAACGATACTTGCCGATCTGCCTCAAGTATATGGACCACCTTCTATAACCAGATTTTCGGCATTTTTCGGACAGGAGTCATCTTCCTAGAATTATAGTTTCTCGGTCACCTCAGTCAAACGTATCGATCCGAGAGGGGGCGCCAGCCACAACAGTGAGGTGACAATCGCTCCCAATCGCACCCAGGCGCCGCGACTTGGAACTGGCGATTGGTCATATAAGCAGCTCATCCGTCATCGGCCGCATCGTCCGCCCGCGAATCGCCGCGATGGCATATTCACGCGATCGCCTCCAATTTGGCAGAGATCGACATCCGGCAATCCCTCTCCCTCGACGAGTGCGACTAAGTTGGGAGCGTACGTAGCAACATTCAATCTGGTAATAAGCATAAGACTCATGTGAAGCTTTCAAGAATTTGACGTACCCCATAAATGATTATAGTTGCGATCAGTCCCCACAATAGCTGTAAAAGTTTGAACTGTGTGAAATGGACGGTTTCCATTCAGAGGGGATGTCAGAAGGAAAACTGAGAATGTTCATGGAAGGTCTCATTAATGCAAACACAGAGAGAACATTGTAAGTTTTAAGCGTTGAACGAGTTGGCACTCGAGCGAAAAAAAAAGACGGTAGGCTAATTTGGGCATTTTTCGCTAGGAAAGGACGGTTTGCTCATGATACGCAGTGGAGTTTCTGAACTACATGATAGGAACCTGAACTTGGCCGTCAAGTTTCTATTTTTTGGCGCAGATACTTGAAGGCAAACATTTCCGAGATGCCCCTCATCATATGAAAAAGTCCTTATCAGTGAGCTTTCCTGTATCCTCTATCAATTAAGATCAATCAAAGACGCCGATGTACAAAGATTACTGCCGCGGCACTGTAGTCCATTTGAATTTGAATGAAGCCCAACGGTGTTAGATATTGACTGACATGATCGAATAATTTAATTACTCCTTGTATAAACCAGTCAACGAGTACCTATAGTGGACGAAATAGGGGAGTAAAACGCGAAATTCGGAGGTTGTGTGGCCTCACCAAAGGCTCTTTGTCCGGCGGCAACCACACACTCACTCAAAACCTAGCCTAACACCCTAGTTTCAAGCTTTATGCAAGATTCGCTGGTACCTAGTTCGATTCGCTGGTACCCAGTTCGAATCGCTGGTGCATCGTTCGATTCGCTAGCGATTCGCTCGACTCGAGCGATTCGCTAGCGATTCGCTCGATTCGCTAGCGATTCGAGCGATTCGCTAGCGATTCGCTCGACTCGAGCGATTCGCTAGCGATTCGCTCGATTCGCAAAGTATGACGTCGGCCATTGAGATCGACCAGTGCACCATGTTTCCAGGGCTAATTCTTCTGATGCCGTCCACGTACGTGGCCACTATGAAGATTTTCTTATAGAATGGAATGCACTCTTTAATAATAAGTTGGAACCGTTCGGTCTGAGTTGAGTAAAATGTGCTTAAATCCATCTGGAAGTGGAGGCAAAATGTCTTTTTTTTTTGGCCCCCCCCCCCGTATATCATTACGAGGCACGGGCCGATATGACATGCTTCCACACGAAAGCTATGTGATATGTCAATAAAGTTGCCTCTATTTTTATTTGTTGACGCTGTGCTCGAACGAGCTGTAGTTTGCTTCATGTATCAATGACTATAGTTGTACTTTTAAGCGCTTATATTTACATATCTTTTAACATCTTAGGGCTTTTTACCAACCCATCGGTAATCTCAGCCGAGCGCTCCCCACAGTGCGGCAAGTTTCAGAGGAAATATATTGTTAAAGGATTTCGTCCCATCCTTCGGGGCGCGTAGCCTCCGGGATACCCCCGGGCCCCTGAATGGAAAGTTAACTTCAAGGAAAAGCATGTGATCTCAGAGCAGAAAGAGGCTCGTATTGTCGAAAGAAACTCGAGTTACGTCTGGACCACGTCTTTACACGTACGGGCCGCGGACATGAAGTGCGGCGACGCATCAACGCAGTAGAACCAATCCCGGGGGGACGAGGGACTCAACGTGGTGGCCGTACAGTGCCATAGGGGCCGGCTGGCGTGGCAGGGGCGTGATTGGGGGGGCGCGGGCGGATGGGAATTTGGGTGTCGAGCGACTCTAAACGGTAAAAACGGCCAACAGTTCATGGTGTAACGTCCTCTTATACGGGTTAGTTCCACCCTATAATCAACACTTGTGTGGCAAGTATTTAAAGCGGCGGAGAAATTCTTAAGTTACTTATAACCTCACTGGTTATCTGGAGTCACATTCTATATACCAATTACACTCTTATTGTTCTCTGTTGTCTGTTTGGTGGGTACCGTCATTTTGGGTTTTGTACTCAGGAAGCAACCCACCGGAGCTCGATTAGACACGGGTATCGTATTAATTCCTAGATAAGGATGAGTCTCACGCCTCTTTTCGCCACTGATTACACTTATCCTGCCCTTCGTGAGTCTTGTATGTTTAGGCTGTCGCTCGAAAGTTTTCGGCGGAGAAGTGATTGAGAACGGGAGCAAAATCAACTGCGTAATGGTGAGCTTTTTGGCTGACAACAAAAAAAATGCAGATTACCTTAGCCGTATGCCACGCGCTTCTGTTACAGGTGTTTAATAAGCGGGGTGTGGGTATGGCAGAATTGGGTGATCCCCAGACGGTGGGCCGGGCGGGCCTGGACTATGGTACTGAAGATCTTGAAGTCTATCTGAGCTGACTCGAAAAACACTTGTTTACTGAGTAACGTCTATATGGGGTAGCGGGATTCCCGCGCAAACGGTGGAACCCTGGGCCTCAGAAGACGACGATTTCTGTCGAAGGGGCCGAACTAATAAATGTTCCACCCGTAAACCTCGTACGGCACAAGAAACTAACACAAATAAGAAGAACGATGCCGAGGTTACAAGAAGAAAAGAGAAGCTGGAGACTACTTTTTCCAGTTTTAACTTTAACGAGGTTTATTCATTCCCAACCATTCAGTCCACGCTTGCAGCAACATTCTTGGAATAGGCTTTGTAACCGCTTAAAAACTAATGCTTCCTAAAGTTCCTGAGTTTTTTCAAAGAAATCCACTTTACGTAGACCAGTGATGGATGTTGCATTTATTCTCTGAATTTTATTACGTTCAGATGCTTGCTGCTAACAACTGTCGGAAACAGCACAATGGAACTCTTGCCAAGGTTGAAAGCCGCGACAAATCATATTTCTTGAGCACCTGTAAGTGATTTGAAGCTGGCAACACAATCAAGAGATCAATATGTTCTAAGAAAACGATTTGGGAAAAAAAGTAGTGGTGGGTAAAATAACAATGATGGAGAAGGAGAAGATCCGCACAGTGTTATGGAAACTGAACAGTAGACACTGAGCAGGGCTAAAATTGTTATGAACCGACATGTTAGGTACTTATAGTGGTCCACAGTTAAGAAATCGGTAGTCAGTGGTCCTGCTTTACAGTAACAGGGTGTGTCAAGGGGCTGCTCGTGACAGATGATGGTGGAGACGTTGGAGGGGTACCACTCCGGTTGAAGATTCGGAGGGCAAAAACGGTGTGGAATACGTCCCAGGTGGCGAACTACCGCCCAATCGAGGGGCACCGGAGTTAAACTTCAGTAAAAATTGATACGGGGAGCCTTGAACCTAAAGAATGTATAAGAGCGTTATTGATGGTGCAGCAAGGTTGGCGTGATGGCGCCGGAAGAAGCTCTGGGAAGAAAATGACTGTTTGTTTTTGTGGTGGGAGCAGTGAGTCTCACAAGAATGCAGGATCAGTTTGGAAGAAGGAATATGAAGAGCATCAGCACTAACAGTATTGACTAAAGGACTTCGAGAATGGAAGATTTCATTGGATGTGAGCATGATTCGACCAGGAGCAACCGTCATGTAACCTGGCACTACTTGACACACCTCCATCGCCAAAGCCTCTACGGAGCGAGAGGGCGTGACGTGAGCAGAGAAGGGTATATTTCATGCGGAATTGTTTCCGAAATCTCCAAGAAAAATCCTGAATTCCTGAAAAAAATCCTCATTTCCTTATAAAGATTCTGATCCATGTTTATCGAAAATGAGATGCCTTCCCGGAAGCGTCTTCCATTGTTCCTAGCACAACGGAGTTGATTCTGGGCCCAAAGCTGGCTTGGGGGCCTTCTTGAATTTACCATCACTTTTAGTAAGGAGACCTAGAAGTGATTTAAAGGAATCTTCCACGGAAAAAGCTCCGCCCTCATTACCACAGAAAACGATACCTTAAAGGAATCTTCCACGGAAAGAGTGATCATTTTGTCTTGTGTGTAGGATTAGTATTATCGAAACTAACGCTTATGTTCCGTTCTTTTTGCTATGCTCATGAGGCTAGGGGCCTAACCAGGAAGGTCTTTCAGGGCGTGACAAGCTTTTTGAAAACGGTCTTTTGCATGATATAGGGGCACATGCGGGAACCACAGAACCATGTTCAATTTTTCCTGAACGGCCCTCTGAATACCAGAAAAGGGGTCCCTAGTTCGATTCCTCGTGGTGACAAATTTTTGCATTTCGAGTTGACGTGCCAAAATTCGCGCAAAATGGAGTTAGAACCAACCAGAACAATCAGAACTCCATTTTGCGCGAATTTTGGAACGTCAACTCGAAATGCAAAAATTTGTCACCAAGAGGAATCGAACTAGGGACCCCCTTTTCTGGTATTCAGAGGGCCGTTCAGGAAAAATTAAACATGGTTCTGTGGTTCCCGCATCTGCCCCTATATCATGCAAAAGACCGTTTTCAAAAAGCTCGTCACGCCCTGAAAGACCTTCCTGGTAAGGGGTGTCGTTTTCTGTGATAATGTAGGCGGAGCTTTTTCCGCGGAAGATTCCTTTAACGTTTTCGGACAGTTGAAAGTTCCCGGCCATGGGAATCAAACTACCATGAAACAAACTGTCACAGCAAAGATTCTACTTGGAGAAGGAGGAATCGTGGCGCTTCGTAAGAGTAGCGGACAGCACCTCGGAAGGAACAACGCTCAGAAAGAGCGACCAACAATTAGAGTTCACCTCTCTTCATGCAGTTGAATTTTCAGTAGATGTTATTGAATGAGCACAAAACAAAACAAATGCTGAAATGAAATGGGACAGTTGAAATAGACGTTTTCTGATTTAATTGTTCAATTCCAGTGTTCCCGTCAAAAACCAAGTTTTGGATTGGTCTTCAGCGAGTGTCCGGGGATTTCCAATGGCCAGACGGCACCTGGGTAAGTAACACTTTCCTTCATGATGACAGCTGCCCGTTGTGTTATACAGTCAGCGTTTCCACTTGAAAATTGTATTGTGCGATTTTCAGCTTCATTCAAATGATTATCAAATGTGGGCTCCAGGATATCCGAACTATGACGGTGACTGTGTCTACATGTACCAGTATTCTGGATTTAGGTACGTCAAAGCATTCGTTGCACACTTGATATGGGCCGTGGCCAACCTTATATATGTTTTTTACACAGGGATACACCTATGCTAAAGGATTAAAACAAAGAAAAAGCGTAGGAAACGAGATGTAACAAAAGCAACCGTTTTTAGGAGCATCTGTTATCGCAAACTAAGGACTGAAACTAAGAAAAAACAACAAAACAAGCATTGCTAGGATGTAAGATACTTCCCGAAAGCCTTTTTGAGGGAGCTTTTAACCTATACAGCTCATATTCCATCCGCGTAAACCACCTACAGAAAAACCACTTATTTCTTTTGCCGTCTACTTTGAGTCGGAACTCACTGAGATGACAATCTGGATACCCTCGCCTTCAAATGACCAGAAATTGTGCAATTGCAGAAATTGACGTGGCATTAACGTGGCATCGATTCAAGGTGACATCACGTGTGCTCAAAGATGTTCTTGAATCGATGCCACGTTAATGCCACGTCAATTTCTGCAATTGCACAATTTCTGGTCATTTGAAGGCGAGGGTAGGTACAGTCGATATCTCGAAGTCTGATTGGGCGTGTCACCGGAAATGACGTGGCAGCCACCGCACTTGATAGAAGTTGCGCGGATAAGCTGCTTCCAACACGCTTTGCTGATATCTGGCGGAGTATTTTATCCACACAACATCTATCAAGTGCGGTGGCTGCCACGTCATTTCCGGTGACACGCCCAATCAGACTTCGAGATATCGACTGTATCTGTTCTGCATAGCCGGCAAGCGCATTCCCATCCCGTTATTGAACTGTGAAGGTCCTACCGTAGCTCACTTGGTCGGTGGCAACCATATGAGCTTCAGCTAACAATCACCTACTAACCGTTTGTCGTCATTTTCGCATATTTTTGATAACAGGACAACTGTTTATTATAGATCACAAAAATAACTTCGTGCTATTTCTATTTTTGTCAATTTACTTCATAAAATCCACCAATATGGGCCCAATATGGGCAGGGTGAGAATCGTGTCGAGGACGTGGTCGCAGAAGTACGACCCCCCCCCCCCTTCCCTGAGTCGAAGGGACTTGCCGACCTTAAAAAGAGATGGCAAATCACAGCAGCGTGATCTGTCACGGTCATCGATTCAAGGCAGCTGCCGCGCATTTGTCTGAGTCAGTATTTTGCTGGAAGATCCCCCGAAAAAACCGTCGAAATTACACCTTCGATAAACGTTGCCATTCCTATTTCCAACTTTTGATAGGACGCGAAGAGGTGATAGAGCTTGATTGCTGCCTGTTCAGGCTAGTATTGGTTGCGTGAAAGCCTCTATTTTAATGAGATTTGTACTCTCAGATCGTCGAGGAGCGTCGAGGACGCTGAATTTTCCGAGTATTTGCCATTAAAAGCAATATCTCGCCCAGGTTTGCGGAGATGTCGATTGAAAAAAGGCTGTTTGGAGGGCGAATGTTTGCGCTGGTCACAGTTTATGTTCCAGTCTCTCAATTGTTAGGTTGGGGATATTTGGACCGTGTTGTTCAAGGTGATTCTCGGCAGTCCCAAAAGCTCTCTTCTTCACAATTGCAAGTGTAATTCGTTGGCAACACGCGAAATATGTCCAAAAAACATTATTCCAACATAAGCAATAAGAAAGGGGCAAATAAGTAAATAAATAAATAAATTTGTCACCATTCGATTTTAGTACTCGTATAGGCATGATCCGCTTCACTCGATGTTGCTGATCGACTGAAGGTAGTTATTATGCTAGACAGTGATTGCTAGTAAAATTTCTTCTTATTTTATGAGCTGAGGACAGGAAGACCCGTTCCCGCGGCAGATGAACTTTATTATTTTTTTTGTGTCCTTTCAGTCTCCTTCATAAAGGTAGCAGGAATGGAGCGATCTGAACTGCGAAGATATTTATAAATAGAATATTTTCTAGCTGCAGTTTGATTTTCTCCAGTGTTGTGGATATTGATTGTTTGCATGTGATATACAAGAGGGAACTATTAATTTGTCTCAGCTTTGGTTGGTTCACCGACGATTGCTACGACGACTTCGACTATGTCTGCCAAAGTGCACCGTGCTCGGCAGATACATATTGCTCAACATTGGCTTAGAACAATAAATTTGTTAGTTGTATGTGTGTACACAAAAGAAATAAGAAGTCGTTAGAACTTGGGATTTCAGCAATTTATCCAGTGCGAAAACCCGGGGACGTGAGTTGGGCTGCCACAGTAACCCTGAAATGACACACGTCTCTGAAAATATGGGAGGAGCTCTTTGGGTTGGCTTTGACAATGAGGCTTACACCTGTTGAAGAACATTATGCCAGCCGAAGCTTGACCCAGCAGCACCCATGATTAAAAATCTATAGCTTCCGAGCTCTTATTGCCTCCATTTTCCCTCACTGAACATGCCTTCCCATTTTCTCTGCCTTCCTGAGTCCATCCCTAGCCTTGTGGTCTTTTTCTTCTTTTAACACAGTGCTTATTACTTTCTCTCTCTTGTTGCATATGCTTGCTTCTACTAGTGTAACCCCATCGGTTCATATTCATAATATCCCTTATCTTTCTAATCTCTTTCCACCTATTTTTACCACTTTCGCCAGGGTCAACCGTCACGTTGGACCGATTTCGAAAATTTTACGACCCCCTCCCCCTTCTAGAGGGCCTCGATACGACCCCCCTCAGGGTCAACCCTTCACCACCCTCGCCTGCCATCGCCATCATGGGGCTCATTCTATAGTATTCGATTCTGAGACCAGTCGACACAGCCCAAACTCCACTTTTTCCTCCAAAATTACCGTCGAGCGGGGAGGGAGGAGGGGTATATACCTACCACGAAACCGCAAACATTCTCTCACTTACCGCTCACCAACATTTCCTAAAGGGATACTTATACACACCGTGAAACGGCAAAATTTTAGCGCGCCAACCAACTGCATCATCACTTCCCTTACTGTAACATTAACGCTACCTCGCGAAATACGACCCCCACCCCTCGTTGGACTTTGTCCAACGGCACGGTTGACCCTGACTCTCGCTCGTTTCCTTCGTCTGTTGCGCCGTGCCTCTGTCTTTCCTTTTCCTTCCTTTCTCTATCGCTATGATTTTGCCCCAGTTTTCTCATTTTTCAGTTCATCGTTCCCTTCCTTCTATTTACATTCTCCTACATCTTTCTACCGTTTTCCCTTTGTAGTCTCCTTTTCTTCGTTGACTCCCTGAACTCATTTTCTTTATCATCCTCTTTCCCGTGCTCAGTTCAACTCTCTTTACGGCAGAATCTACGATCAAAAGGCAGCCTATTAGGATCAAGGTAGGGGTGGCAGTGCTGCTAGAATGAAGGAAAACGATGAGAAACGGCCCAGAACCCGAGAACCCCTTCCCTG
>MU869834.1:20865-37356 GCA_036418205.1 Ostertagia ostertagi | reverse complement strand
TGTTGGAAAAAGCCGCAATAATTGTGCATCAACCCAATATTACTGTAATTTCTGCACACCCTGGAAGCTGGAATCAACTAATTCTATTTCTGCGGCACAGCTTGATTTCGGTAGTAAGAGCCTGTTTTTTTCAAGTTCCTCACCTCTGGGTCAAACACGCGTGCTTTTCTATCTGGTATCGTTCAAATATGTGCTGGGAAGCTGCGAACCAATTGGAATTTTATTCGAGCACAGTCCAACGTTCGTACATTCGAGTGATGCCGTCGGAAGCTGTTTGAGCATCATGACCCACGACACTTGCAATGCGACAGGTTATGAGTAACTTGTTGCGAGTAATCATAACAATTCAACAATTGCAAGATGTAAGGAGCACTAATGGATAGAAATCTTAAAACTTTGTAATGCAGAGAAGTAAGCTCTCAGGTCGAAGTTCCTCGTTTTTTTAATGCACTGCAAAAACTTTTGTGAAGTCTCAACAGTTATTCATTTCTTATCTACTTTCGGACTTTTTGCTTATTCGTGACGGTCCATTCTTCTAATCTCTGACCTTCTTTGTGATGCAAGCATTCTGCGCAGCCGCGATTCGAGAAGAAACCAAAAGGTAAATCCACATCCACCCATATACCAGATAAAGTCATAGTCCTACAAATGCTACAAAACTAGCTCTTTATAAACATAACTGGTTTGTTTTAACAACACCACCAAAAACATAAGCACCCAGAACGAACTTAGGGCTTCGAATGTTATTAAGTACCCCACGCAATGAGTAAAGGAATTTGCATTTCATGTAAGGCAAATAAGTTTGGTAGAAAGGAAAACTGGATGCACGATGATTCGCGGGGTTTTTCGCAAAAACCCCGACAAAACCAACGTGAAAGGGCGCTATGCGTTTTGTTCTCCACTTCTCATGTTCAATTCATCCCAAAACGGCAGCGTCAGGCCGATGTCAGACTTTGCGATTCGCGCGATTCGCAAAGTCTGACATCGGCCTCAGAGACGCTGCTTCGTCCATCTGCGCTACAGCTATTCACATAGAGATGAGTAGAGTCAGAGATTCGTAGATGTTGTCGTCTTTAACAAAATAATGCTAGGGAGAAGAAGAAAATCGCTGATTACTGCTCCAACTCCAAATGGTCGCATAAGCGAAACAACGCTATCTCCCTTAACAGAAGATTTTACTTCTCCAGGCAGGCAGATCACATGGTGACTCAGCCCATTGCCAGCCGGTGCGGTCGTGATCTGCCGCCCAAAATCAGCAATCACAATGGGGATTCATTCCGGAGGTTTTTGACCGTTTACTTTGAATTTTCTTCGAATGCCACATCACTTAATACTATCGTCATCCCCGACCCCCCCCCCCCACCTTCCCAGTCATGGGAAAAAAAGACCAAATGGTCAAGCTCAATGGTAGGGCAGATGCACTATGCGCAGTCTGTACGGCAAGTGGCTCGCATGCACTTGGACGATTTAATGCTTGTAGTGCTATTTCGAAATCACTCTTGGTTTCTGAAGATTGTTCAACAGAACATCATGTATAATGACATGGTGCCAGCAGCAGGAGATCATATGATTTGCCCAAGGCAATTGTGGTGATATTGAGAGCGTAATGATAGTGAAGTAGTAGTAACAGTCTCGCTCCGTTCAACCGTGTTACCGATTTGCTTCTAGGCGCAGAAATGGCACAACCTCTGCAGCTGCCGGGAGCTGCAGACATTGTGCGTCTAGAAGCGTTTCAGTTTTCTTCCTGAAGGTCAATCACCAGATGGACGGGGCTGCTGTTGAAGCCTAAGGTTAGGCTTAGGCTTGAGCTCAAGCTCAGGCTTATGATTACATACTGGCTTATGGTAAAGCCTTTGATTAGGCTTATGCTTAGCCCTAAGCTATTGCGAGCAAATCAGAAGTGTCATTTTCTGAGACAGTAGCTCTGACTGTGTAAGACCTCTGCTTACTAGACTCAGACGACGTCTTACTGATTCACGGAAGCCGTTCAGTGGAGCGATTGGGCTCGAACCATGCCACCATGGATAGATGTCACCCGAATAATAGAAACTACGATGAAGCTAAAAGCCATCGCTCGTACGGCCTTTAAGCAGAGGGTGTCTTCTAAACGCTCGGCTTCTAATAAGAGTTAGCTAGTTACGACTTCGTACTTGACTCATTTCCCCTCAGTTTTTCCTTCATGTGATCCAAAATGGTGCTTGAATGAATTTGTTTTGAAAATATGCTTTGATTTGCAGGCTCCGAAGCTAACAAGGAAAGTCCCTCGAGTCGCCATGGCCATTCGAGAAGAGATGTATACTCAGGTATGCGTCTTGGAACGCTGATCTCGAATCCGTCTCCCAAATCTGCTAAACGATCCGGAGAGAGAAGTTAGGGGGGTGGTTTCACCATGGAGGTCCAGTTCTTAATGCTACTCGACAACCAAGCAGTCGTGCTTCGGTGGCGCAGCCGGTAAGCTGTCGGACTTGCAGGAGCAGCACCAAGGTTCGGATCCTTGATGCATGTGTTGCTTTTGCATTTGTCTTAAAATATTTTTTAAACGTTTGCAAAACAGTTTCGTAGCCAACTTTGACCACTTTCAACCTCTATTATCCTTTTCTAAACTAGTTTCCTGAGGTTACTTCTACTGTGACTTATTCAACTATGACTTCGTTTTTAAAGCCAATTGTGAATATTTATTTCATGCATATTTTACAGTGATGCTTCAGAAACACCTGCTGAGCATATGTGATAATCTATCACAAAATGAGTGAAGCAGAAAAGCTTTTCACAGTGCGAACATCGGATAAAGAAAAACTCGCTGCATCCATCGCTCTCACACATTCCCTCCAGTTGGGATGAAAAACAGTATTGTACAGGGGTCTCAAATTCACCCGGATGTGAATCAAGGTACCCCGCTGCATGCCACGAGTACGAAAAACACGAGTACGAAAGAAAATTTTTAAACCTTGGTGCCTTGAACAAGAAGTACACTAGAGATACAAGCCGAATAATGGAGTCACGAGCGCTTATACGGAAGTCAAGATCATGGATAGTAACATGAGAAATAATACGCTTGAACATTTGCATTCCGCCAAAGATTTCGAATTCATCCTGTATTTTGAACGCTGGGAGAGGTTATATGCGGCTCCGTAGGTAATCGAGCAAGAAAGGAGTTTCTATTTAGAAATCACCTCATGTAGGCAAGAGAAGGGTTGGAATAGTCAAAGTTGGCTACGAAACTGTTTTGCAAACGTTTAAAAAATATTTTAAGACAAATGCAAAAGCAACACATGCATCAAGGATCCG
Source organism: Ostertagia ostertagi (assembly GCA_036418205.1). NCBI lineage: Eukaryota > Metazoa > Nematoda > Chromadorea > Rhabditida > Trichostrongylidae > Ostertagia > Ostertagia ostertagi. The sequence goes on along the minus strand of MU869834.1, from coordinate 34,068 downwards.
AACCTTGGTGCTGCTCCTGCAAGTCCGACAGCTTACCGGCTGCGCCACCGAAGCACGACTGCTTGGTTGTCGAGTAGCATTAAGAACTGGACCTCCATGGTGAAACCACCCCCTAACTTCTCTCTCCGGATCGTTTAGCAGATTTGGGAGACGGATTCGAGATCAGCGTTCCAAGACGCATACCTGAGTATACATCTCTTCTCGAATGGCCATGGCGACTCGAGGGACTTTCCTTGTAGCTCGAATACGGGATACCAGCTCCGGAGGCTGAAAGCAGAAGCAACTAGACGATTACTATGAAGCTGCTTTTTGCAGACCCAAGTTTGCTCCTCAAATTTCATTGACAAACGTCGGGTTTAAGCTCTGCAAGGAGAGATCAATTCAGTTTTTGGTGTGGAGAGGGAGTCTTTTCATATTGCACCCTCCTCCCTCCCAACCTCCCTTGCATGCATCTACGTGACACGCGAACAGGACTTCAACAAAAAGCTGGTATAACCTGTGCTTTGAAGGTCAGATGATACGAGGATAGGATCGAGCTTACTAATCGTAGTCTGGAATACTGATGCGGGAATGGGTAGGCACAGCGACTTAACCCGTAATGAAAGTCTCGCGCTCCTTCCCACCTCCGTCCTCCTCTTCCTCCTCCTACTTCCCATTTTATGAATAATCACAAAACCGTGTTCGATGCTAACACTGTTTTAAATAATTGTGCGCATTCCATTTTGAAGAGAGACTTGCCCAGAACGGCTGTACCTTTCAGTTTTTCTATGAATAAGCATGAATCAATCAAAGGCGTTGATGTTTGGTGGGATGATATCGCGTATCGGATAAGGCAGTTGCAATGAGCTGCTGGCTCTTTCGTAAGCGCAAACCACCGGCAAGAAATGGGTCTCTTCACTACGGAAGGAAGACTGTTTTCTCTTCGAATTTTCATTTGACCGGAGGCACCTGCAGCCACCTCTTCTTTTAGATCCTCAGAAAGGGGAACTTTTCCACTCAAGCGCCTCCAGAAAAAATTCGCAGATTCAGTCCATAAGCTGAAATTCGTATAATAGTTGTGAGAACGAGGTTCTGTTGGAAGAACTGGAAATGCTTCCGAATGGCACAAGTTATTTATAAGTCATTTCAGCCCCTCAAATAGCAGCCATGGGCCAGTGCACTCCTTCATTATAGCTTATTCCAAATTTATGGGAAGCCGTCTTCGAAACACTCAGACCATGGCTAAAAACCAGCTGCTTCAGTAGGAGCTTAGTTTGCATTCCTGAAATGGATCCCTCAGCGACCGTTGCGAACGAATGGGGCCGGTTCTTGTTGCCAAAAAATGGCAGAAATCTAAACGACTTGTAATGAATTCTGAATATAAATGAAGTTCCGAAAAATTTGGCCAGTCTTTCCAGCTCTTGAACTTTTATTAGATCAACCATGAAGGCAGTGAAAGCAATGAGGACTACCGTATTTTAGAGACGTTAGCAATGCTATCCTCTACTTTAATCGAATCGCAGTATATTGAATAACTGAATAAGTAATAAATCCGTTCGTTTGTTATGCTTTTTCCATTTGTCTATCAGCAAATCGTAATATTTCCTCCCACCACCCCCAACTTACTAAGAAAAGTCAGTTGGTCATCCCGGCCATTCAAAGGAGGATTCCATAATAAGGTCGAAGGCTGGAAGAAGGGAAAACCAACTCGAAAGAAAGACAGGAGCTCTCCAGGGATGCGAACCAACACGCATTTCGCAACAAAAGGTATGCCCCGGCGATCTAGCATGGTCGTCCCCGCGCCGCTATCGACGCGGCACGCCCACCGACTGGCTAACCACTCGCCGCAGGTCTCTAGCCGTTTAGCAGAGAGAGCGTTAGCGTTGAAGAGGGCAGCACCGATGAGAGTCGCATCAATGCGGAAATCAAGGAGCAAAGAAGAGAACTCATTCTTCTGGTTTTGAACCGTTTCTCGTGGTTTTTTTTCTTCAGCTATGCACCGACCAGCTCTCCCTTGATTTCTGATGGGATGCCTACTGATCGTAATTTCCTCTTTCTTAATTTCTTTTTCTTTTTCTTTCTCTCTTAATTTTTTAAAATAAGGTGTACATCTACCTACGTGCCTCGAGACTCTGATTTCCAATTTGCCTTCGTTACCTGCGGAAAGTCAAACGAAAGTTAACGTCAGCCAAACACCTGGACGACCGCCGGCCCCATGGTCAGACTTCTTCACGAAAGGAATGAGAACCCCTCGAGCGAGCAGGGTCCACTGGGCAACTCTGGCACGCTATAGGGACGAATGGAGACGTTGCTGGCGCCCACTCGAGCAATTCAATGATCAACGGGGCGACAGGTGATACAGGTGATACCTGTGGAAGGATTTCCTGAAATTTGTGAAGCACGAAACGGCGTGTTAGTACTCGCAACCTCAACATAAAAAAGGAAGAACTCGTTGGAATCCACTCCCAATGCAAGATCCGTGTTGTGTTTTTTTTTTCTCCGAAAATATCAGTTAAAAAACTTGTCAACCGATATTTCTCACAATCAACCATAACGACCGTTACGACAATCGATTGAGAGCAGATGCCCATCCCGTAAAGACAAAGCCATTTCAAATGGCCGGACTGACCAATTGAGCTTCCCTTTGTTAGCTCCTTTGTGCCCTAACGCGGATTTTCTGAGAGGTTCAAAAACTCTCTAGGCGTCTTGCTACCTCATGAGTCGAATAGGTGACAGGTGTTATAAACAAAGGCGAGAAGCATTCGGCTTTTTCTGTCTCTTTTTGATATGCGCCACACACTCAACTTCCATCCATTTAAAGCATCTATAATGCGACTTGGCCTTTACAACGATTTCCGGAAGCCAGCCGATGTACAACTCAGCGTTTTCATCCTCCCAGACAATCTGACACCAGTTGACCGACGGACGGCTTTCGAGGACGGAAGGCTTGGTTAACCTGGCACCTGATCCAGGAGTTGATCCCCGAATCGTGCGCGTAGTAAGCAGCTGCACTTGCCATTGCACCACTCCTGATGGGTGCTGCTTCAACACAAGTGATCTAATGGCCCAGAGCCCCTGAAGACGATCGAGAATGCCTATCCATCATATCTAGCAAATTCGGTCCCATTCACCGACCCAATACCATTGAATAATAGTGACCAAATTTTACGCTTCATTTGGAAGTTTAGACGCCATTAATGTTTAAAGATAAAGCTCGTTAAGCAAACTTAACTAGTATCGATTTTTTTGTTGTCATCTTTTTTCCTGCTATGCTCCAAACCTTTTGCTTTTGAGAGCACTAGACGCCCGGGAGCAACTATTAATAATCAACATCACTGTTTCTCTTGAAAGCTGACTGAGGCCGTTCCTATTTCGCACTCTTTCAGCCTATCATTGTTCATACATGCCCGTGGGTAATAGCGAGTATTAGTGGCTTTTGTGGGTAAATGATGACTGCCCTCATTAGTAAGCGTTTAACCCCTTCGGACTCTCAACTAAAACTTCAAATGCAAATTTGTAATCGTTTCCGCTTGCAGCTCTTCTCTGAAGCAATCTGTTTTAAACAATGTCCGATATCCAATTTCCTCTTCTGAACGTAAATGAAGGACGATGGAAGTAACATTTTGAAATTTGCTTCGAGTAGTTCTTAACCCGTTGCAGACCGTCTGCTGCACCATGTACAGCACGCCACCGCACAAAAGAGATCTAGCTACTGATAAAACAAAAGTCTACGGAGGGGCACAAATAATGGTGGTCCGCAATGGGTCATAATAGAACACTGAGACCTCTGAGGCTGGAAAGCGCAAGGATTTGGGGCATTGCCAGGAAAAGGACGACAGAATATTCTTTTAAAATTTTCCTGCTCACGGGCAAAGCATCGACCACAGCAACAGTTCACCCCATAATCGAATAAATGTTCTCCAAAAAGGTTTACACTTGTTTTCCTTGACATCCAGCCCCCCAACGAAAACAATAAACATCGGTATAACAACTGCTTCTTCCTTTGAGGTCGGCAATGTAGTATTAGACGAGTACAGAACGACAAAAAGCACTGAAGTGTACAATTTTTCACCTCACAAGGTTGTGGAGGGGCCAACCCATTTTTAGTGCGACTACGACTCCGAATGGGAGTCCAATGCGGGCGCAACACACAATGAGGTGATCATCGCGAAATGGGCGCTCATGGCCTTGTAGAGACATTCAGAACAGGGAATTCAAACTGGGCTGGTGACCCTAAATCTAAGCCCAGGAGAGCGGAGGAACGCCAGGGAGATCAATGATTGCTTACATCCTACCCCAGAATCCCTTTCCTTCCCAAGGCTGTGAGCCAAGTTCTGCAAGTGGCTCACTCACTTCAATGTTTCCGCATCGACAGCGGTCGGTGAATCACCTAGGAATCCTGAAATTTTGGAACTTCCCTTGACGACAATAAACTGAGCTTTCCGAGTTCCTGAAGCTCTTCGGAACCTGCCCGGCCCACCCTTTTCCTCCAGCGGTGTGTTAGCGAACTTCTCCTTCGGGTTTCCTACCCAAGCTGACCGGAATTAAGGGTTACCAAATCCCATCCTGCAGTTGTAAAGGGTGTCTGCATTTTTGCTTACTCTACCAACAGAATCCTGTTCGAGGGTATAACCCACGCGCACGAGCGGCTAATTTGATGTGTTCGTTCTGTTCTGCCAGCCATCATATGTCATTGACGAGGAATTCAAGCTAGCAGGGATTAAAGGATCTTCTAAGACATGGCCACGCCCCGTATCATACTCGCTGAGCACCCGCAACCGCATGGTCCATCACCGGTCGAGTTCCGCCCATTCGTTGCGGCTCGGCGGGTGTCACTCACGCAGCGTTCTCATCCTTTTCGGCCATTACCAGCGCTATCAGTCGCCGCTTTCGTGGATCATATTCAGTGCTGTTTCTTCTCTCTAATGATGTGCTAACGCTTACTTTGTGTCATTTTTCACCACCCTGTTTTGATGAAACTGAATTTGCGGCTGCTCGGCTCTTTCTGTAGCCTTAACCCTCAAGCTTCCGAAGGCAGGCAAAAAAGTAGTATAGGGTTCAAAGGGCAACTGCCTATATTAAATGCCTGTGTTCTCAAGGTTCTCTATTTATTTCCGACTCTCTTCTTCACAACCTCCGTCGCGTTGAAAAAACTGTTTTTTTCCTTTACGTTGTGAGCTAGCAGTTGGCAATTTGGGCCGTAGCAACTCATTCTGGAAGGTTGTGCTCTCGACGAGTCTCAGGCTAGCCGATGTGAATGCTCTGAATATATTTAGGCGACCTGATCCGTATCACTCTTTCTTGGCTTCTGAAAAAAAAGTTTAATGAAGATGTAAAATGTAGGTTTTTGATACGAATAATAGATTTCCAGGGGCTATCGTAAGATGTGGGGCAACCCCCTGTAAGAAGCCTACGAAGGAGCAAGAACTCTGGGAAAAGAAAATCTCACACGCCAACCAGAAAAGGCATAGACTCCCTATAACTTTGAATTAAGCCCAATTCTTTTTCTATCGATAGGGTTAAAACGCTGTTTAAGAAAGTGGAAACTGAAACTGCAAAATGAACCCCTGCCAGAGAAGTTGCGAGCAAGTCCAACGTGCTGCAATTAACGCGTCACATGAACCGTGCTGACCTCCAGGCTTTCAGAGTCGCCGTAGAGTAGTGGTATTGCTCTTGCTCATCAACCGGCAGGTCATGAGTTCTCTTCCATCACAAGTGCAAATTTTGAGAGCACAAGCGCTGCTCCAGTGAATGCCCGCATGCTAGCACAACTCATATGTTAGGCTTTGGTACCAGCTTTACTGCTCATAACTTCTTTGGCAGGTCCATTTTGCAGTTAAGATTCCGTATTTGTAATCATTTTGAAGCTCTATCGTAGATTAAGGTGCTCCAATTGAGTTCGCCTTTGAAGTTGAAATGCCTCCCTTGGGGAGTCTTTCCCTTACCGTTCTCCCCTTAAGGGATATGGTTATGGTTAGTGCCGCCTATAACAAAGCAATGATTGACGCAATTTGATGTGTTGCCGATGCCAATATGTCCCGTATCTGAGCGCCGAATTCTGTATAAACGATCCCCTTTCCAGGCTCAAAAAGCTGCTTCACGTCGGAACTTAATTATATTATACTTGCTTCATACCTATTTTGGTTCTTGGTGATACCTTCAGATAGTTCATATGATGCCATGCGTGATAGCAATTTGACAATTACTGTCCGCACCCCCTATTTTGCTAAAATTGGCTGGAAGTGCATATGTAGCTCGTCATAGTTAAATTCACTCAGTCAGCGAGCCATCACCCTCAGAAGCGACAGCGATTTCTTGAACTTTCAATTCATTTCTGGTCAACGCACCCATTGCTGCCAACATCTTATGCCTTCACCCTCCCCTTCAAAAAGCCAGAAAGTGTGTCGGTGCAGACCAAACACCACAACTGACGACGGCCTCCAAGTAAATCTGGTTAGTAGTGGTTCATAGTGATAGCTGATTTTTAGTAAATGATAGTTGTAATTAGTGTCAACTGATCGAATACAACTGTAACAGGTTAATCATTTCATTGGCAAAAACATTTGCATTTTCTGGAGCCGTCGCGTGTGTATGGTCTGCACCCGACACTTTCTGGCTGAAGGGGAGGCGAGCGTAAATTGGTGTCAGGTTGCTCTGGGCTTGCTGTGTGAAATGGAGTACGGAAATAATTGGCTGTTTTAACTACATATAAATTAATGGGGCAGGTATGCTTGAAAGGCGAGACCCGCCGATTTTCCGCGCAATATTTCAGAAGGGTCAAATCAGGCTTCTCGCGGGCCAAGCGCCATATTCTACCCGGGCAGCGGTCGCGACTACCGCAGCAGTTTTGCTCTCATTGCTTCTTTCTTTGAAAAAAAAAATGTAACCAAACTCAGAATAATCGAATAAGGTTAATTCTTTCAATACTTCTAGCAGTTAGTAGCTTCAAAAAACCTGTGTCACAGTAGGAAACAAAAAATACTGTTATGTTGGAAGAATCTATTAAAGTTAGTGGAAAGTTATGCACGGAGTATTGTTTGGGCTACATTTTGACCATTACTGTATATAGGGCGAGAAAACGCTATATTTTCCACAAGAACCGCACCATGAAAGTCATTGTATGGGTCAACCCGCATTCAAGATGCTCCTACGATTCCAATTGAAGGAGGAAGGCATGGCGCATCCTAAAAGGATTGGTCAGCACCTATTGCTTCACCTTTGTCTGCTACTTTCAGGAGTTTCCGTCGTACATCATATCAAATCCTAAACTGCCGTAGTGGGCGGAAGTGGTGTAGTGACAAGTGGCGCGCTTACCACGCGAGCGGTCCGGGGATCAAATCCTGGGTCGTGAGTCGCCCGGGCCAACCAAGCCTTCCATCCCTCCGGGGTCGGTTAATTGGTACCAGACTTGTCTGGGAGGATAAAAACACTGACTTGTACATCGGCTGGCCCCGCAAGTCATTGTATAGGCCACATCGCATTCAAACGCCACTACGAATGTACAAATGGAAGTAGAATGCGTGCCGCATCCCAAAAAGGGATTGATCAACGGCAAATGCTTTATCCTTATTTTTTATACAGCCATAGTAGTGCTAAGAACTGCGCGCTGGCCATCCTCCCATCGATTTATTTCTATTTCGATTTTAAAATTTGCTACCATTTAATTTCTTATTAAGGAACTCTTGTCACAAACTTTTCATTTTTGAACACTTCACAGAAGCGTTCTAAAGTGCTTATGGCTTGGAAAAATAGACTGCCACGTATGTTTTGCCGTCTCGGAGTATGTATTGAATAAGATTAGTCATAAAAATCATATACGAAGTCATCCCCGGGCTATGAAGGCCCTAGAAGCCCCTAAGATGCTAATGGTAAAGCTCTATGGACCTATGGAATATCACGCCGTGTTAGAGCAGAGTCGCACGCTACGATATGAATGTCTTCGTGAAGCCTGATTAGCCAACTTGTACTTGATTTTTTTCGTCCTTCCAAGTATAACTTCCTTGATTATGGGAATCCAATATGCGTCCTCATGCCAATAACAGCAAGTTGTGGGACGTACGCTCGGGGAATTGGTCACATGTTGGTGATCACTAGTTAAAACTAAATTTGCTTTTCGACAGCCCGCATTTCTTCCATTATTTCTAAGCACCATTTCGAAACGCTTTTTTTATAGAATTTCCATGTCTGATTCCCAGAATAACTAAATGAATTTCTTTGAAAAATAAGTATATAAGGGGGGGGGCAAAAAAAGACATTCTGCCCATGACGCACATTAGCGATTCTTCCAGATCTCACATCCATCCATTCCATCCGACACATCTAGAAACAGATTACCACCGTTGACGGATTTTCACCTACCTTCAAAATATGCATCATCTGCCATCGCCGTGGAGTACAAGGAGGTCTACAGTAATTGCTCAAAACTGAAGATGCTGCTTACATAATTTCTTGAATCGATTTTTTGATTGATTGTTCTTAGTGACATGGGCTCTGACTAGGCAAACTCCCTCCTAAGCAGAGTTCCAAAAACCTAGTCATCCCACACTCTCTCTCGAAGATCCCGTTGAGTTCAACCCCTGCACCTTGTTTCCGTGGCAGATTCTTCTGGCACGGTAGTAATCTACCCTAAACTGGCTGTTAAGAATTACAGTCACATGGCTGTGAACGAGAAAGAACGATTTTGAAGTTGAACGTTGCCAGATCTGAAACGCGCAGCTTCGCGAACATCGTGAGCAAATCTTCGTCCCCCCACGAGACCGAACCCAGACCAAGTGAACTGCTATCGTTGCCACGGCAGTAGCACTCCCCTTTCTGGGGGGGGGGGTCGCTGATCACATTAGGATGGCTCAGGCTGTTTGCCAAAAGTTCAGGCCGGGCGATCACCTCTTGGAGCTCAAGATATCCTATTGAGCCATTAGTATTAGATTGATACTAACGTATTATTTCCCTCTTTTTTAAAATCGGCGCAAAAATTTTAAAAACATGTTCCTGTTGTTCCCGCCAAAGTAAGTATGGAGGGACCTCAGCATACTTTTATACCACAAAATTTGACCTCTCGTACTCGTCTCTGGGCTGCAATAATGCCGTACACTTCGACTCATGTTCGACACTGCCTTCTTTACGAGTTCCGTCTGGGACACTCAGCAGGCGAAGCTTGTCGCAACATATGTGCCGCAGAAGGACCGGACGCGGTAAACGAAAGGACCTGTAGACGTTGGTTCCGAAAGTTCCGTGAAGGCGATTACAGCCTTGAAGACCAACCACGTTCGGGACGCCCAGTGACTGTGGATTTTGATCGGATCGAGGAACTTTTACAAAGCAATCCGAACGCTACTACCCGTCAACTTGCAGCAGACATGCAATGCTCTCAGACCGCCATGAGCCATTGCCTCCAAGCTATGGGGAAATTGTACAAGCTGGGGAGATGGATCCCACACGAACTGAGTGAGGCTGCGCTGCGGACACGTGTGAACATCTGTCAAAGTTTGCCTGTCCAGGAAGTCGCCGTTTCGACTGGCTCCCCCCCCCCGACAACGTCACTGGGGCTAAAGAAGTGGGTGTCTAAACGTAAACGCATCACACGGGGGCGTCAAAGAGGGTAGGACGCAGATCAGCAGCGATGCCAGTCTCAAAAGGTGGAGCTCCATTCCGAGGGAAAGGTCAAATGCCTCTGCGTTTGGTGGGAGTGAATTGGGAGGGCGAGCATGCATCACTACGACTTCTGGGATGACAAGAACCATTCACGGCTTCACACTTTTTCCCTGAGCGCCACAGTATCTCCTACCTCGACAGGCAACCGATTACCACTTGTTCCGCTCGCTTGCTCACTTCCTGGAAGGGCAAGAGATACGATGATCGCGAGCACCTCGAAGTGGACCTTAAGTCATTCTTCGCCTCGAAGACAGCAGAGTTCTGGCAGAAAGGAATCCACTCACTGGCCAATCGATGGAGTACAGTTGTAGAAAGTTGTGGTAAATATTGCACTTAATAAAGTTGCTTGCAAAGAAAGTTGTATAATTTTGAATATCGGTCCCAGAACCGGACATTACCTAGTACTCAACCTAATATAACTTCGCCAATAAGTGGGGAAGCGATGCCCCTTGTTGCATGCAACCTTGCTAACCACGGGTCGACTCCAAAACATTTCGGTGCACCGTCCGCGATGAGCAGCAATCGTTCCCCACTGACTAAGAACCCTTCTTTAAGGCGGGTGAAAGCTTGTAGAGAAGGAAATAGAACGAAGATTCGAACCTTTAGACTTCATCGTAGGCAAATGGATCCCGCGACTGATCCAACACCAACGAAGACCGCAGGCGCTCTGACGAATCAATGCAAGGTGCCTTCCCTTTCCCTTTCCAACACCGTGCTTTGACCCATGCACCTGGCAGTTTGAAGTTGCCAACTCCAAAAAGTCCTCCGAAGGACTTTTTGCTGCGCGTAACGGGCGTCACCTGCGTCTCTCCAAACACATTGTATTCGCCCCTCCACGTCCCGTTTTCTGTCAGCGAGCCCTTCCTGCACGTTTTACGGCTGCGCGTGACAAGGAACCACCTTGCCAAGGAGCTGCAGCTCACCTAGGAAGCTTTCTTCAAATTTTCACAGATAGGTCTCCTAGGTGCCATAGAAGCAAGTTGCCTAGAATCATCGGAAAAACTGCATTTGCACGTTACGTGCTCGATAAAACTGCCCGTTAACGTGCAAGTGTGGCTAGATTACTACCGTCCCTAATGTCGCCCACGTAGAATGCCAGGAAGTGAACAAAGGAAGGCCACTATGGTCTTTCCTTCATAAAATGGAATGTGCTCTTTAATTTCCGTTTGAAAGCATTTGAATTCGGTTTGAATTTGCGTAAATGAAACAATCCTTTTTGAATGTGAGACGCTTTTTTCGGTGGGCTCCTCTTAAGGTGAACATTTTCGCGATAACTGAACACGAAGTGAAACAATTCATATTGAGATGTCTCAATTATATTCAGCATGGTTTGTTGCACGAAAACTTAATATACTAACTCTAAAACTAAACTAAGCTGATAATTTAAGGCAACTTCCGCTTTCTCTTCCCTGTTGGGCGCTAACATATTCTAAAGAGGAACTCTGCGATTTGAGCTTGAGTGAGTGTTGATGGACTTCGACCCGTGATCTTTTCTGAGCGAAGGTCACATTCCGCGATTAGTTCATGGAACACTACTTTTATGAAATAGTGAGGTAAGAGCCGCAAAGCTGTGCCACTGTTTGCGATCTGAAACGCATTACAAGAGGCGTAGGGAACCCATGTGTCTCCATGCCTACCCGGAATTCTGTGCAACCACCACCGACGTTTGTGTCTGCGTCTCTCGTCCTTCCTCTATGCTCTATCGTCACCGGGTGCTTGCTGTTTTGCCTCCAGCACCCTCGTCTACCAGCAGAGTCCGTCCCTCTCGTAGATTCATTCTTCACCTTGAAAGTGTCTTTATTTCCAGTGTTTTTGGGGTTTTCCTCTCTTCTTCTTAACTTGTAGTCCACTTAGGTCATCTTAGTCCATTTTCGAGCAAGCAACCCCCGTTGTGGTCGTAGGATCTGCTTTTGGAGAAGAACGAAAAATTTGTTTTTTTTCTCGGTATTTTTAGAGGCTATTCAATAACCAGGCAGCGAAATTTCCTTCCCCTGCAACATCATGGGCGCAATTAATAAGAACACATCCTTTATATCGAGCTCCAATAGGTATTGAACCTCCTATCCTGTCGATGGGGTCGACTACAGCGAAACGCATTAGCTAAAATATTGCCTCATTTGACTAGCATTGCTATAAAGGAGGTACACATTCAGGCAGACGTATTCGAATGCTCTACAAATTTAAAGAAATGAATTACGTGGCCGATCTGGAAGGGCAGACCACACGCGGCTTGGATCACTTACTCCCCTCACTTCATTTGAAAAAAATGGAAACTGAAAATTTGACTCCACGGATAAATATGTAGAAGGAAATTATAGATATGATATATAAGAAGATGACAATATATAGATTATATTTAGATGGAAATTTCATCTTGGGGGGCCCATTAGTGTCAGTTTCTTGCATACAAAATTGATTCACGTTCACTCATGGCTAGTGCCGTCATGTGAGCATTGTGCTGGCACTCGTTTCAAATCAAATAAAAGGACTTTTCGAATCGAGTTGTCTTTAGTTCGATCTATTAAATTTGTTGTTTACGCCAAAGTACTATAGAAGGGGCAAGGACTGCGCTAGCAGAGCTGCATTAAAGAGATTAGTCGCTCGCCTAAAAAGAGTCACCAATTAAAACAGTTATGCTAATTATGTACTCGGCCCACGGGAGCATCATACGATTGAGCAATTGGAGGCGAAACAACTTTATGACCCGATCGTCACTTCATTTCGCAACAACTGTTCTCTAGCTGATCTTGTTCTACGAGAGTTGGAAGGCGAAGGTCTGCGGAAATTTGTCGGGATATTTAGAAACCGATGATTTTTGTAAGATTACACCAAGAAGAAGACCAGACGGTACAAATCAAAACGCCGGTATTTCCCAAAAAAAGTAAGATGCCTGGCGCTCCACAACGTCAGCTCTTTCTCCATTACTCTCAAGACATTCTTTCGTTCAACGTTCAGAGACCATGAACTGAGAAAACAAACAAAGAAATTTCTAGCCATTCGTGCTAAGGGATTAACTAAAAGAACCAAACGCTGACGTCTTGCGCATTGGTGTGGGGGCTGCCACTTCCACTGAACTACTAAAAGATTTTTGCTCTCTGTTGCATCATCAGGTCCATCACTGCAAGAATTAGCTCCGTGGATAACATCCTAATCGAGTTTGTTAATGCAACGCTTTTCCGCCTGCATCGCAAATAGGCTCCAGAGATCTGGCAGCCATCAAAAATCAGTTCGGGTCACTTTATGATCACGTTACATTCCTCTAAACAAAATAAAGTAGGAATTTTCAAAAAATCTATGGTTCTATTAATCATTATACAACAAACAGGGTAAAAATCCAGTTCGGGGCGTAGCTACAATTTTTAAGATAAGGATGAGAGCGCTTATGACATACAGGGGTGGCCAAAAAAAGAGACACTTTGCCCATGGCGCACATCATCGAACTTTTCGTCGCACAGGGAGCCGATGTTAATGAAAGTTTTACGGCGAATATTCCTTAGTGTTCCCCCGTAAACAGAAGCAGGCCCTCCTTCACTGCCCCGCCGTCTTCAGAATATGACGTCATCTGCCGTCACC
>MU869834.1:0-19028 GCA_036418205.1 Ostertagia ostertagi | reverse complement strand
TCCACCTTCGAGGGCAATATGAAGTTTACTTTATAAAATGGAATGTGCTCTTCAATTTTAACTTGAGGCTATTCGGTTCAAATCTAGCAGAGTGTGGTTGAAGCGGTTTGAATGTGGAGGCAGAATGTCTTTGTTTATTGCCCCCCCCTGTATGTATGTGTGAATAGAGAAAACTCACTTGCTCACGGAATTTTCCTTAATTTCGAACTTTCTCAAGCTTGGTAGGGGAATATTCGCTCCGAAGATGGAGGGCAACCCATACAGCCCAAGATCATCACGCGCGGACAGGTCTCGCACCCCTATTCTTCATGGTTCCATAGGGTTGCACCTGTATTCTACACAATGCTGGAAAGCACAGTAAATTGCGCTCGTCAAGAGAGGAAATTTGAAGGAAGAAAATGTCGAGAATGTATTTGACTATGTTTGAAGGCATAACGTCCACTGCGGCCGTGCAGCCGAACTTGGTCGAAATGTGGTTGCTCAATCCTGTCAGGATTTAAGGAAACTGCAGAACACATCAAAATTTTATACCAAATTTGTGAGTATTTTAGGGAACGTTTTAGAATAGAGGAAAATTGTTTGTACCCGGGGAACTCGTGTTTACTGATGTTTATTTACTTATTCTGTATGGAATCTTGTGACTTACAAGGGAGATCTTTCAGGGTGTTGAGCGCTTTTTCAAAAGAGCTTCTTGCATGGTTTACTGCATATAGCGGGGTGGCCAAAAAAGAGTCACTTTGCCCATGGCGCACATCATCGAACTTTTCGTCGCACAGGTGCCGCTGTTAATGAAAGTTTTACGGCAAAATATTCCCTTAGTCCTCCCATAAGTAGAAGCAGGCCCTCCTTCACTGCCCTCACCGTCCTCAAAATATGACGTCATCTTCCATCACCGTTGAGCTCAAGAAGGCCTACCGTAATCGTTCCAGCCTGAAGCTGCTACAAATTTCTTCAATCGGTTAACTGATGGATTGCTTCCTAGGACAGTAGCTCTAAATATGCAAGACCCCTTCCGGTCAGCGTTTCAGATAACGGCATTAAGGTCCATGACCCGCTGAGGTCTATCATTGCCTTAGCAAAGCCGATTGCAAAGGTGAGTGAGCCCTTAACCTAAGCGTTTTCGACGGATTCTTTTCCTTTTTTCTTCACTGCCGGCCCACGCACCAATACATTCGCATTCGTGTGCAAGAGCCACACCAACTTGATCCTGGGGCATGCCTTTGAAGCTCATTCATATATGTGGAAGATAAGGCAGAGGCTTGTTCCCATTTTGTGGGTCACATTCATGCCAAATCAAAAAGGCCTCAAACCCACTCACAAAGTCTCAAGTCGTACTAGCTCGCTAGGATGAAAACACAAACATTAACATTGTCTTGCATCTAGAATTCATAGTTGACAGCGACACGCCCGCACATGCTTCACGACACGATTCCAAAGGGTAGTTAGAAGAATGGCTCAGCTTTTTCCCGGAAGATTCTAGCTTGACTTCTACCGCTTGTTTCATCCCAACGAAAAAGTCATCCATACCCATTCCGTTTCTATGGCTAAAGTACACTTCGTCGTGTCTTTTCAAAAGGACAACGAACCATATTATTTCAACGACATCCTACAGATTTACATAGGTAATGTGCTCGTTTCATTTAGATGATGGACGGATATCTACATCCTGCGGTCGACGATGTCGTTTCCGACGTGCATTGAATTGATTCGATAGGCTACGACATTTCGTAAAATTCCCAAGGAAACCCTTTTATCTCTCCACTTCCATGAGCACTCTCTCGTCCTGGGGATTGTTTCGGATTAGCACGTTCGGCGAAAGCTGGCGGGTTAGGTTGAGGTGAGGGCATTGTGGAAGAGGTCCCTAACGCATGCATGATTTATGCTCGTGCTAACAACCCCACAAAATCCGCCACCCAACTTGTCTCTTCGTCACGCAGAAGAGCCTCACCTCTTCCTTTTCGTTTAGTTCCTCGGAACATAACAACAATTCGAATAAAGTTATCACGAGGATGCTGAAATCTAGATTCTGGCAAAGGAAAGCTGAATCTACATTTCAAGTGAGTAGTTTACCTTTTGTGTCACAATTCTTGCCTAATTTACGTGAATTCTCAGTTACCATTTATGTCTGCCGTGAATTTTATGTAATATTACAATATGTAATATTGAATCATCTTTATTCCATATAGCATCTTTCTCATTCTGAGGCGTGGTTCATCCGTTTAAGGCGTTGCTTTGCACCGCTGCCTACAGGATCAATTCTAGCCAGTCCATTCAGCCCCCAAAGTCGTTCAGTTAGCACAAGGTTTGTCCACCAGATTGATAGCAGTTGATAAAACTTGATAATATGCTTACCTTCCTCAGTGTGATATAATTGATATGATGTTACCTTCTATATTGCTGGGATCAATCTTTTCGCGGTTGCACAGTATTGAGTATGTACGAGATGGGAGCAACCTATCTTCCATATATGTATATGTATTCCTAGCAGTTTCACAAGAATGCTAGCTTATATACAAAACTTTCGCAATACTTTAAGAGCCTAAAGTAGGGGGAAACGTTGCTTCGGTAGCGTAACATGTAGTCGCACTTGAAGGCAACAGAGAGTCGGGTTCGAGTCCTCGCTTGCGAGTGGAGTTTCTGTTTAGACAGCATTGATGTCAAACTTAGTGGTAAACTGTGGCACTGATACAGCAGCTAATGAGCAAAACAATTCCCAGCAGTGTTCTCCAGGGTGAGGTCTTTTTTACCCGATTCTTCTCCTGACGTTCCTGCAGACTTCCCTGGCACGTCATCGAGATTTCAAGTGTCTCGTTTGATTCATAAATCAAAAGGGTAAACATTTGTCGTTGATCAATCCTTTTTGGGATGCGGCCACATTCTACTATCATATTTGTACTTTCGTTGTGCACGAGGGTTACGACCCAGGATTGGAACCCAACGATCGGTGGTAGCATGCTTACTTTCACTACACCATCCACCCTTGTTTGATGCATACTGACGAAGTTAATGAAAGCACTTCTGATTGTGATACGCTTTAGGCAGCCATCGCCCATGTGCATAGTAGCTCGGTCAGAGCAATGGGAACCCCTATTTGCTCACCAAACACAAAAGCGTTCGCATCGGAGTAACAGTATCTGACATCTACAGGTGGGCTTTGTACGTCGAAGTCTCTATGAAATTAAGGACCTTGTGTTCGTCTCCTTAAATAAGCTTGCCTTTGGCGCTATAGATCTTCTTCTAGAGCAAAATAAAATTAAAAATTCTAGAAGCACTACGAGCAAATAAATTATAATTTATTTCATTATCTATATAGCCGCATTCTTTGATATTTCTGCCATACCTAGCTTTGTCTATGGTCCAGCTCATGACCTGCCTTCGTCTCCTCTCTTTTGAAGATTCTCTATATATCTTTTAATATACTTCTTAAGACTTAGAATTTTTATTTTTCAATAAACGAGTGCGAATAAGATGTGCATGTCATTTCTATTCCAGTATACTCTCTACCCATAACTTTTTTCAGTATTAGTAATAACTTCAAGTAAACAACCAAAGTAGTCTTATTTGAGCGATTTATCTATGGATTTAAAATATAGTAGATATCGGCTCTCCATTAGTTATCTATGAATGCCCGATCATACTCGTTTAAAACGTAAGTCAATAAACCTTTCACAAGCTCACTCCCTTGCATAACACACCAGTCTTCGGAGTCTCGAAAGTTCTGCTCTTTCGAGATAAAGTATCACTATAAAACTTCCTGCAGCTTCCAAACAACTTATGGTAGAGCGATCGAATTTATTACCTTCAAGTCACTATTGCTTTTAGCAAGATTTAGTCCCTGTGTTGTTTTTTCGTCTGAGCAGGCGTGCTCAAATAAGTATACTAAGTTTAATAAGATGATCTTAATGTCTAGAGGCCCATACACGAACCGCGAGTTTCACCATTTGTGACACCAGAGGTCTTTTATTAAAGTAAGCGATTACATAGATCTCACATGGTTTCAGACGGGGACATATGAGTGTACTCATAGTACGCAAATGTCGCGAAAAGCAAGAAAACTAGTAACAAATGAGAAATACCTTCTAATTGCCCTTTCATTTTCGATCACATGGATGAGCGACGGTAAAGAACGACGTTGTTCGGACGTGTTAATCCCGATAGCCGACCAATCATTCAACAAGAATAGTGTTTCGATTGATAAGGCAATACGTGGGCAAGTTGGAAAGATACAGCCGCTAGAAGGGATATGATCACGTCACAATGAAGCCACACCAGGTCCATCCAGCATCATCACCAAACTAGTCGCGTCCGCTCCTCGGGGCGGAGCGATCCGCGAGTCCTGTCACTCAGCACTAGCAACTGTCGCTTGAGAGGGCCACACTCGCTTCTTGAGCGTAATTGCTCGTGTTGGCAAGCTTTCCCACGGATTATCTGCAAAAATTGCTTATGGTATCGCTTCCTTTAAGTTGACCTCAGTTTCATTTTCATTGATTGATTTTAAGGACCGATGTTTGACTGAAGTGCGCAACGGATGAAAGTGCTTTTCATACTGCGTAGACCCAGCTCGGCTACTTTCTCCTTTCCGCATTCTTCTCACTGTAGTCGGATCTAACATACTTCTTCTTGGTCCAGGAGAAAAAATCTAACTTACTGGAGACAGTCAGCTCACAGTGCGCATAATCTAAAGGGGAATAAAAAGACGTGAAATTCCATTTGCAATTATCCCTCAAATATCCTCTATGAATAGACGCAGACCCTCATTCACTGCCTTTACCGTCTCCAGAATATGACGATCTGCCATCGTCGTCGAGCTCAAGGAGACCTACCTGTAACAACTTCAGCCTGAGCTTCTTATTTGACATTGTCTCTTACTACACAATCCACTTGAAACCCACTTTTTCAGTAAACGTCATAATATTACATGATCCGTCGAAAGACCCCGTTGAGTTCGGGCAGTGCACCATATTTACGGGCAGATTTTTCTGATGCCTTCCACGTGGAAGGCCATTATGAAGTTTTTTTTATAACATGGAATGTTTTTTTCATAACATGGAATCAATTCTGAGCTAGAAGCAGTTCGGTTTAGATTCGGCAAAATGTGATTAAATCCTTTAAATGTGGGAACAAAATGTTTTTTTATTCCCCCTCTTCCCCACACGTATTTATAAGGGCAAACCCCATCCAAACGGTTTACTATTTGAGTGGAAATTCGACTCGGTGGCGCGTTCTAGTGATATCGACGTCAATCGAGCCTTTTTTTGATAGCCTTTCATCTGAATCCACGGCGTTGTGGCCATTCAGCTCGGACTCTGCAAGCTGCTCCTTTTTATGAAGCAGTTGCATTTCTGCGGTGATCATTAAAGCCCTCATTCGTTCTCTCAGTCAGTTGTCCGTCATTCTGAAATGATTCATCGTCTAACTTTTTTCCTTTGTCTTTGTTACCAACCCTGACGTTGCCTGTCTTTGAGCTTTGTCCGAAGTTATTCTAATCGATTTTCGGCGCTATTCGTAGCTTTCCCAGAGCTTGTGTCGAATGTTCAGTTCATTACTCGATGTCGTGGGAAATGCGAAAATCTATCAGGATTATTCCCAAGCAAACCTCTCATAATCATTACCTTGGCCGACATAACGATTTCGACGGAGTGGCCGCGCAAAAGCGAGTGGTTGGACTCTACCCTTTATATCAGTAGCTTCTAGGCTCTCAACTCCTCTCGGGTTTCTTCCCCTTGTTGCATTTCCTCTTTCTCCAATCATTCCTCTTTTCTGAACCACGTCACCTCGCCTCCTTTACAAAAAACAATCAGTTGATGCCCTATGATGTTGATTTTCGTGCAACATCGAATTATGAAGTAAATGGCTGGTTAGGAAAGGTGTATATGGGGTCTTTTAAAAGGACACATGTCAGGATCGGATCGAGTTGGTGTGTTATTCCGTCGTAAAATGTACCAAGAGGTGCGAAGATGACCGTCAGTGAAGAAAGGAAGTAAAAAGATCTATAAAAAGCACTACAATCAAAAGCATTCTTTCCTTGTAAGGTCTGCCGTGGTATGGAGAGATCCCGGGCGATAAGGAGAAGGTAGGAGTGGGGGAAAGAGCACGCCATGAGAGAGAACGCAGGCATTCGCCTATGCTAAAGGAAAATTTCTGACCCAATTCGTGTCATAGTAATCGATTTAGAATTCCTTTTTGATTTACAATGGCCTTATCGTTTCATGGCGAAATTAAGACATTCTATGAAAACCTCTGTATCTTGGAACGTTTCTTTATGATTGAGCCAGATTACCACTCTCTGAAAGCAATTCTGGTAGTTGATTAGTAGAAAGTTCAAATTACATTCAAGCGTACAACCTTCACATCGTACAGGCTTTGTACTGTGAAGGCTTAAATCACTGCGGAGATTTTAAGTGACGCTGATTGGCTTAGCCCTCGAGGTAAGCAAACCAGCCCTTTTGGCGTTTCGGCTGGGACCGTATGCTGAATGTTGGGGAGGGGATGGGGTCCCCAACGGTCGACGGTTTACTTCAACTCGGTTGGTACGATAGGAGAGTACTGACGCAAGTGGTGCAGCTGGTCCAGCAGCTCCGCCAGAAGGGCTGGTTTGCTCACCCCAGGACTAAGCCTTGGAGAGGGGACGGACCCGTCCTCTCTTTAAGGCTTAGTTCTGAGGTAAGCACCAAATTGTGGCGGTTCTAAGGACCGAGTTGAAGTGGTCCGTCCACCGTCGGGGACTCCATCCCCTCCCCAACATTCAGCATACGGTCCCAGCCGAAGCGCCAAAAGGGCTGGTTTGCTTACGTCTGCCCTAGTCTTCATCAGTTTACTAAGCTCCATCAGCAACTTTGAATGTTATGAGTTAAGCCAAAGACCATACAGGAATCGTTCGCGCCAGGCTGCACGGCTCGGACGCTTGTCCGGCGTGGCGGCGTCTACCTCTCACTACATGCTAATGAATTTGCACAACCGTCACCCGCGGACAGATTGGTGAAGTGGCAAGTGGCGCACGATCTAGGGTCAAATCCTGGCCCGTAGTCCTACCAAATTTTTCAGCATTCATGGTCGGTTATTTGGTACCGAACTTCCATCGGAAAAACTTTGACACTGAAAAAGTCTGAATGATGATAGCCAGGTTGAAGAAAATTATTACCCGTAATGTCACTACTATTTTTAAATATAAGTGGGTAGTGTGACGTATCACAAGTTTCTGCTTTGATTATTGACTTCTATTTTCGCCATAGTTCACGATGCCAGTGCTAACACAAGTATGCGAGCTACAGTGTGGTGGAGAGCAATTTAGGCAGGGATAGGGTCTTGTTACATGACTTGAAGCCCCGGGGATCGATGGAAACAAAATGCTTCCTCGGAGTTGGGGCGAAACAGAGAACTTGATGCCTGTTACATATATGTTTATGTGATTTGTTTGTTTTGTTGTTTGGGTGAAACTCCAGTTCGGGGGGGGCACTCCATTGCTATCTTATCCGTAGTACTAGAGAGCAGTTCTTTGGGCTATCGAACACTACGGATAAGATAATAAGTGAACGACTCATTTCGAGCGTACTTTTGATAAGGACCGGTGGATGTCCTACATTCCACACACCTGCCCACATCCTATCCACTTTTCTGCATCCACCCTGGAGCTCCTGCACCCTTAGCCCTTTGCGGAGGTGTCCTTTCTCCTGGTCCAGGACCGTTCCCTTGGGTCATGGCAGGCGGAAATGTGAAAACGTTTCAGGGTTTCTCACCCATTACACCAATATTTATCAGAAGTCTACTTTAAATGAGTCGATTACGTGTCGTGAGCCCTCCCTTATCTTGAGTATTGGAGAAAAAATGGAGTGCCCCTTCCCCCCGAACTGGATTTCCACCTTCTTTTGTTCTTGTTATTGGGTGGACCTTATCGTGCATACCTCAGACCTTTTTTGTTAGTTGCTGTTCTTTATAGCAGTTCACAACGCTATTGTTCTGCCAGTTTCATTTCTGTACTGAGAAAAAGAAAACCTAGGAAAGACGGTAAAGCGAGAAGCATTAGCTCAGTTTTGTCTACAATTTCAAAAAAATAAAAAAATAAACTGATGCTGGCAAGGCAGTATTTAGCGTCTAATCACTGCTGCCGTGCTTAACTGTAGTTCTTTAGGTAATCGTTGGGAGATTGCTCGTAGCTATAACAACAAAGTGATTCTCCTAGTCTGTAATCAGTGCACAGCACTGTTTTTCAAGTCCTCCTATATGGCTTCCTATTTCTATGTAATAATGTAATCCACTGGGAGATATCTATCTGAGGTATCGTATATGGTTCGCCGCGGATGGGCCTTTTACGCGCTCCGAATAAGCCGTCTAGAAAGGAGTTTCTTAATTTTTTATCTCCTTCTGTCCCCCCCCCCTTTCCGTCAGGGCATGCATAAGGAAAATAGGCTTATTGGTAGAACGTCTCTTACATCTCAGGTTTGCTACGAGAAGTATTTTCCCCGTTAAATAACAGTGTTTCCTAAACAGCATAATATGTTTCCATGCCAACAAAACTTGCCCTTCGTTTTTAATACTAGTTCTAAAAAGTTGGTTTTTAACGCTCGCCTCGAACTATACACAGAATGTTTGTTTCCACATCTATTCCAGCATTACGCAATTGATGGAATGACAATCTATTCTGCACTTTGGTTTCGCCCGATTTTCGAATTTTTCAGTATGTAATTCTGTCAGCTATTCCTTTCTCAAGGTTCTTTCTAAAATGGGAGCCCTCAACCACTTTTTTGCTTTACCCTGAAGATCCAATTAGAATTTTCTCACACAGCTGAAATATGGAAGTTGGGTGCTAACTTGGGTTGGGGGGGGGGGGGGGGGGGCACGCGGCGGCGCGGCAGTCTGCTCACCTGGGCTCTCTCGAGCGAGACAGTGTAAACTCGAACATTCCAGCTTTTCACGCATGTCAAGTGACTGCCCCACCCCCCCCCCTAGACTGCCTACACTCCCCCTGGCCCACGGATTTCCGAACATGCCAGGCGAGCAGACTGCCGCGCCGCCGCGTGGCCCCCCCCCAACCCACCAGCACCTGTATTTGCCCAAATTGAGTCAATTTCTTTCGAGAAATTCGGGGATTAGGTGAATTGACAGCTGGACACCAGGGGCTTTGAAACTGGCACGATTAGCGATCTGGTGAGCCACGATCCTACTCTGATAGTATGTTTTCGTTTGCTTCGAAAACTTCCTGAACACATTGAGATATAGACCGTAAGTTGTGGAAAATTCGAATTATCTGGCTATAGGTAGAATAAAGGCGTGTAGCACAAGGGACCAGCTGCCATGGAAGTGTAGTAACGGTAGCTGTGCATTTGTTCGTCTTGGAGGCGACGCGCACGACAATTCAGTATTCGCGAGGAGAGGATAACTGGGGGGACGAAGAAGCAGGGCGTCGTCCGCGAAAGCGCAGGACGCCACATGGTGCGGAGTGGCGCCGTGCTGTCGAGTCGGGTCGAGCAAAGGTTTTGCTCTCTTTCGCACAATTTCAATTCGCGAAAGTACCATCACCGACGTGACTAGGGGTCCTGCTACCTCGCTGAAAGAGAGAACGTCTCCCTAACAACGAGGATCTAATTGCGAGCTGTGCTTCTAATGACACCTGAATGAATACTCGTTGGGCCTATGCAGGATCCGATCAAAAAAGCAGCCTGAATTTCACAAGTTCTAAATATTATTTCAAGAGGCCTAAAGTGTTTTGGATTTTAAGAGCTAACTGTTCCATTTCCCTCACTATAAGCCGCTGATTCATTTTATTTGTAATTGTTGGTTATTCTTTTGTTTTTACAGCTGCCTTTTTGCGGTAGTACGCAAAATAGGTAAGGACTAAAGTTCAGAGTTCAACCAGTCGAAAAGGCGCTATCGCAATATGCGGGGGCATTGTGATGGCAATGCACTTGAGACCGCTTGAAAATGTTTTTGTTGAGAAACGGGACTTTAATGGCTTTTAGATGGAAGGCGAGGGGGTAACGAGAAAGAAAGAAGAACTCCAAGCTGTGTGTGCGCCATTTCGCGGGTTCCCTAGAGCTTCTGTCTCTGTCCTATGGACTTTATCCTAGAGAATGCCCCGTATATTGCAAAGGTCTGAAAGTTTCGCTCTGAAGCTGGCCATAAGGTTGACTTCGTTGTTGTATTTCCTCCCAGCTCGCCACTCGTCGCCTTCTGCGTGGTTTTTGCACTCTGCATGAGAATGGACCAGCCTTCAGTTTTTAGTCCATTGATCTAACACGATTTTCGCGAATACTTACCTCGTTTCCAAATTGTACACCAAATGCTTTCAGTAATGTGTTCTGATTTGCTGACGTTGAGCTGAAAATGCAAAATGTTACCTCGGATAGCAGTTTTGTTACTATTCATCAGGGAACTCTTTGCTGGTTATGTTTCGCAGAGCGGCGGCGCATCATCACGAGGTTTGATTTCCATTTCATCGTTTTTACGCGCTAACGTAGTTGGGTGGGGGCAGCAGTCGGCGGCGCGGCGTCTGCTCACCTGGGTCCTCTCGAGCGAGACAGTGTAAACTCGAACATTCCAGCTTTTCACGCATGTCAAGTGACTGCCCCCACCCCCAACCCCCTAACTGCCCACACTTCTCCTGGCCACGAATTCCTCATTTTGCAGCAAAGGATGCGAACATGGTGTGCACCACCGCGACGACTGCTTCCCCAACTAGGTCATCGATTGATTTATTGATTTGTCTGCACATTCAGTAGTTGATTATCCTTCTTTTGCTGAGTATTAACTTTTGTTAGACTGGTGTCAGAGTCCGCGATCCGTCGCGCGATTCGCGCGAATCGCAAAAATCGCAAGTGCCCCATTTGAACAAACACTGAATATGAAACAAGTAGAATCATGAACAGTCGTCATTCAACCATCACCATCAAGCAGAAATGGCGGCGGGATTGGAGAGCACCTCGCAGTATTGATCGGGGCACTTGTGATTCTGTGAACCGTCGCGCGATTCGCGCGATGGATCGCGGACTCTGACACCAGCCTTACCTAGTGGAGCTCTAGAGTGCTACTGTAGTAAATAGTATACGAAAGTAGAATAAAATGCTAACTACGTGCATGACGCTCCATGCATGTTAGCACATTGACGACAGCGCAGCAACTAGGGTGTATTTCGCTAGGAATGAAAGGGAGATTTTTCACTTTTTTTCGCTAAACAAAAACTCCAGGTCTACTCCCAACCATGAGGGACCTGGAGTTCCTTCAGCGAAAACGTTTCGCGCTGCAAAAAGCGTCTTTCTGTCCTAGTGAACCACATCCCGGCAACTAGTATTTACAGGGGGCCAAAAAAAGACATTTTGCCCAGGTCGCACTTCGTTTTTCACAGAGATTGCCTTCGTTGACGGGAGTTCTCCAAGCAGAAATGTCCTCTCTATAAGTACACGCCTCCTTCACTACCCTCACCGTCTTCAGAATATGACGTCATCTGTCACCGTCGTCGAGCTCAGGGAGGCCTACAGTAACTGCTTCAGCCTGAAGCTCTTACATAATTTCTTGGATCGATTCAACGTGGGATAGTTTCCTAGGGACATTAGCTCTAACTATGCAAACCCCCTCGGAACCCGCCCTTCGGAACCCGTCGTAACGGTACACGATCAGTCGAGAACCCCATTGAGCTCGACCAGAGCACCATGTTTCCGGGGCAAACTTTTCTGATGCCGTCCACGTAGATGGCCACTATGAAGATTTTCTTATGAAATGAAATGCGCTCTTCAATTCTAAGTTGGGAGCACACGCTTTGAGCTGAGCAAAGTGTGATTAAATCCATTTGAGTCTGGAGACAAAATGTCTTTTTTTATTGCCCCCCCCCCCCCTGTACTCCGCCTCGGTACATCGTATAAATTAAATGACTGCTATTCCATATGTAGCCCCTTTTCCATTCTGGATCATATACTCTACCTTTACAATATCTTTCCAATCTGTTATGTTATCTTGGTGTTACCATTGGGTATTTATCTGGTTTAAACATAACTGGCATACTCGAGCACGAACTTTTTGTCACAAGTTAAGGTCACTTTCGCCCTCACTAATTCGCAAGCCCTAGCCCTAATAAGATTCGAAAAAAACTTCAATCTTTCCCACTTGCTACACACCCAAGGGGGTCCACAAATCAATGTCCACACTTATAGGCGTATTTGACGAGCTTAGTTGCTTGACCTTACAGAAGCACTAAGTATTTTCCGTCTTTGCTTTAAGGAACAAATGCCTCGAGGGTTTCCACAATTTTTGGCCTCTAAAAAAATCGATGAGGCTTATACTTTGAAAATACCAACGTATTGCATTCTTCACCTTTCATCCTGTATTTTCATGTTTTTTTCCTGCCAAATCCTTCTGCAAAACAGGGCATGATCTCTGTTGGATAACTCAGAAGCGCCCAACGCAGCAACGTCCATTTTCCTAAATCAGTCATCATAAATTTGAGGAGTGTTAGTTTTGCAGTAGTGTCTCTCACTAGCAACTTGTTTCCTCCTCATTGTGCTTGTACTTCTTTGAGCAAATCGCAAGCTCGTAATCCGTGCGCTTATTTTATGACTTCTGATGAACTTCTTCGGATTACGAAACCTTAGAAGAATCCTAGAGGAAGCCATAATTCACTTCATAATCTATTTCTAAATTTGCACTTTTTCGCTTCCTCGAATTTTCTGCATAGTTTGCGGATAGGAGTACTTAGAATTAATTCACTGCCTCCTCCGAAAAAACGCTTTTGTTGAGTAAAATCATTGTTTTGAACCGTCACATGGTTTGCTGGCCAAGAAGACCTAATAACGATGCCGTAATAAGAAATATTAGGTACAATGATGATCTATGATTTACATTTTCACTTCTCCCCTCTATTTTGATTTCTGGAACCTGTCGAGAAAAACAGAAATCGCGTTTTTTGATGGGGCTTCCCAGCCAAAGTGATTGAAACCTTGTCAGATTCTTGACGCATTGCGTCAGAGTTTTCCTCCGTCGCTGCAGTTTTTGTGGAAGTTCCACCAACCTTTGACCACAGTATAGCAGCTAAACATTTATAAATACATTTATTTATTTAGGGCGGAAGTGGCGTCATGGTAAGCTGGCAACGCGTAACCATGGTCGAGCGGTCCAGGGATCAAATCCTAGGTCGTAAGTCGCCCGGGCCAACCAAGCCTTCCCATCCCTCCGGGGTCGGTTAATTGGTACCAGACTTGTCTGGGAGGATAAAAACACTGACTTGAACATCGGCTGGCCCCCGCAAGTCATTGTATAGGCCACATCGCATTCAAATGCCACTGCGAATGTACAAATGGAAGTAGAATGCGTGCCGCATCCCAAAAGGGATTGATCAACGGCAAATGCTTTATCCTTTATCCTTTATCCTTTATTTATTTATTTATTTATTTATTTATTTATTTATTTGTTTCATATTTAGTTTAGTAATAGGGATGCTCCAGATTGTGCATTT
Source organism: Ostertagia ostertagi (assembly GCA_036418205.1). Taxonomy (NCBI): domain Eukaryota; kingdom Metazoa; phylum Nematoda; class Chromadorea; order Rhabditida; family Trichostrongylidae; genus Ostertagia; species Ostertagia ostertagi. Next base: position 5,590 of record MU869834.1, on the reverse strand, counting down.
GCCTCTACCCTCTAACTTTCTTCAAGGAACTCACCGCAAAAAAAATTAAAGATCCCTTTTTGAGTAGGGATTCTAAGCCAAAATGGTAGCCCTTATGTTACTAAATAATTATTAAATAGATTTCAAGAAGAAAACCAAGTTATCTTTTTCAGGTGGGAATCGATGCTATAGCTGCATGTCACGGTATTACGGTGTCACATGGCAATTCGCCGGCTATTCAAGGATATATGTGGAGCCGAGAGCGTTCACGGACGCATGCCGGTACGTCTTCCTAGTCTTCCATATTCCACGGAATAGCAGTTTACCAAATGATTTTCTCATTTTCATTTCAGGAGTCCAATGACACGAGGTGCTGATGTACCGTTCGCGTACTGTGGAGACGACTCGAATTGTATTACTATGGTCGAGGAGTTGAAAATCGGTGAGTTTCCAGGAAATTTCGAGGAGAAAATTGCATCGATTTTCCATAAATAAGTCGCATGCACTCGTTACCGTATTGCTTTGACGTCACAGAAAAAGACTAGCTGCTCAGAATCAAAAGAGTTTACAAGCTTCAAAGCACTTTGAGTATAGCGTTTAAGACCTGCATTTAGGGCCAGTATAGCCTTTAGGCTTGCAAAAAACTATTGATATTCCTCGCTTCCTCATTAAAGCCAGTTCACATAGTACCGGAACGTAAAGGCACGGATCGGGACCGAAATGGTATGTCATGTTTGCTCGAAAATTAGACAGGAAACCATTTGGAAAATTAGGGTCGGCAAGCGCTTGACAGCGTTTCGCAATCGGTTGCGTACTTTCTAAGTCGTTGCAGTGTAGGCGGCTACTGAGCTTGTGAACCCTCTGTTCTCATTTTAAGAGAGCTCTCTTGGAATCGCAATATCGACCGTGTCTCGAAGTTTCTGATGTCGGGCTTTTTTTGATATTGTCATCTTCCCATCACTCACTCCCAAGCAAGTCTCCTTCTTGTTTCATGAAAACTGTTTAGGACCGACCTGAATCTGTACTACAAATTCTAAAACTAAATTGGCTTGGATCCGCAAGGGAGGGGAGATAGAGCCCATATAAAAAATTGCCTCATGGAAGCATGCGCTTCTTCAAAATTCTGAAAAAAAAATAACGTTTTCGTGCTCGCTTCTGTAGCCTGAACCCGTTGTTAGCTTCGGTGTGACTTCAGTCGGAAAAAGGGTGATGAATGAATTATTTTTCCTTCGTTAAAAATTATCTATACAGTATCCAGTCATCGCCCTGCCTAGGAGCTTTCAGCGTGAACGTCAGGTGTTCTTGGAGTATCTCGCTAAAATAACCCCACCAAAAGTTTCGCGCCGTTGTCACCTGTTACAGACATGTCTCCGTGAGAATCTCCGGCTGACTTGACAAGTGCCGCCGAAAATTCGTCGATTGACAAAGGGGCGAAAGTCATGGCTGAAATTGGCTGGATCGAGAACAATTCAATTTCCCTGCCCCTTCATCATCGATGACGGGCTGTAATCTTGAGATAGTTGCTCGTTTTCTCGGATTCTTGCTAGGAGCATGCATAACTCAATAAAAAGCTGAAGTTCCAACGTGACCATTTTAGAAGGGTAATTTATGACCACAAAAAATCCACAATGGGTTTTAAAAAGTAAGGGGAATTCTCAAAGCATCTGATTTATTAGTCCTTCTTTATAAAGTTGTGCTTGCAGCGCAAACGCAAGAACATGTTGTTAACACTCATAACTCATACACTCAATTACATTTGATAGTGATAACTAATTACCTCGATGTCTTGTGCCGAGGACGCTTTCGACGACCAAAATGCCGATTTCGGATTCAGCCTACCTGAAACCGCGTCCATGAATTTACTATAAGGCGTAACGATTCGTATTACATGGATTTTTTAGGTGCCCAAATCGAAAACCAGTGAAATTGGCTCTATATATAGACTCAATACTAACCGCGCGAACCCGTGCGTCGCTCTTCCATAGGCACACATAACGCATTCCCTAACTGACCATAAGAATTCATTGCTCAATTAGTCTGAAAGTTGATTAAGAAGCGATACGATACAAGAGGAGCCATCGGAAGCATATGCACCACACGAAGCAGTTACTTGGCTGCCAAGGAAGCGAATGTGGCGCTTTCACGACGAAAGGTGCGCTGTTGCTGAGCAGGACTTCGAAAGCACTCCGCCCAAAAGCGATCCGCCCACTAGTTTAGTTGTTGATTTGGACGAGCTGCGTGCTAGCAGAGCAGTTGCGCAAATGGAGCATCTCGATTGAGCTTTGATTGGCAATGGTTGCCACAAAACGCGTTTGTGGTGAACTCGTTCATAACTCCACCTTGCGACTTGTTACCATTGTTGAGATGCAGCCAACGGCCAAAAAAAAAGTTCGCATTTGCGTCTCCTTGAAGAATTTCTCTGGCTTTTTCGCAAGCACTGGTGTACCCAGGTGAAGCACCACGTCAACAAATATCCTCTTTCTTTCTCGTAACTATTAATGATGGGCCTTGCCCGAGTTATTAATAGTGTGCATTGATAATCCCCTTTGAGCTCATTTCCAAGTTCGGATATGAGATAATTCCATGCCCTCTCAGTGGAAGCAGTGGACGTTCACGAACGAAAGTATGAATTTTTCTTCAAGTTGCGTCGTTTGTATTTTATTCTTATGTTGGCGTCAAGCCTGGCCCTTTCTCCAACACACCATCTCCTCCCACAAAAAAAAATCCGTATTTGTTAGGGTAACAGTCATAAAGGATGGTACTAGAGAATGACGCATACCTCGAAGTAAGAAGAGCTATCTAGGTCGCTACCCGCGGAAAATTACATTAAGAATAGAAACGGTCTTGTTCCGCACCCATATCCGACACAACAGTAAGTCATAACTCAGTGTAAACATTCCAACGCACACTCACCGCCCAGAAGTAGCACTGCGGCACGCGAATATCTATACGAAGTGTTTGCGTTTTCATTCACGAAATTGGATTTCACTTAAACAACACCCCAAGTAGAACCATAGTCCATAGTCGAGTCATATCACCATTCTTCTTTACAAATATTTTCCAACTTACATTGGACACGCGTCCACCCCATTTGTGCTATTCCCACACAACCCACTACGTAATAGTCACCCCTTTGCCACGCATTATCGCTAATCCGAAGCGAACTTATGTAGTAAGATTACGGGTTGCTCATGGTGGTTCTGTAACTGGTCCATTGTCTTCTATGGGGATAATGAATTTCTTAGTTGCTTAAGAATAATTGATCCAAAAATGGGCTATCTAACATTCTATGAGTACGACGCAAGCTAGTCGAGTTATTCTGAACTGTCTAGGTCTGTGAAATTAGTCAGTCTCGTCGATACGCCGTTTGGCCAGATCGAACTATTAAATGTTTCTACCCTTCACGCGAATTTGAAAAATATCCAAAAACTAAATCGGGGCATGCACTTAGAGCATACAGAAGAAGGAAAAATCAATCCCTCTTCCTATGCCCCTCAACCACCACGTATCTAAAGCTGCATGGTTGTGGGCCACCACCACTGCACTGCCGCTCTGCATCTGGTCGTCGCAACGGGCTTCATTCGGTCTGAATTCACGAATCATTTGTTGCTGGGAGCCGAAATTACCAACCCCAAATCACGCTAATACAACATAAATAAAAAAAAACTCGCCAGCCCAGGGGAGATGAAGCATTGCGAACGATGCTAAACAAACTAATCCGCCCCATGCAGGAACATAGGAAAGAAGCCCTAATGCGAGGCAACTTGAAAAAGGATCGGGCTTCAAAAACTCGAAAGATGCCGAAGCTTCACACTTCCCCCACAGCGTTCACCGGCTGCCCCGGGGGGTTATTATTCTTCCAATACGCCCCAGGAACTCGGAGCGAATGACGCATTACCGCCGCCATCTTAACAACACTCCCAATTCCTACCACTCAACCTTCCAATCCTTATATTTTTTCTACGCCCTCAAATGCTCCCCATTGCCAAAAAATCTGATCGAAGCCGACTAAGCCGAAGCACTATGACGCCTAACATTTACGTGTCATTCATCATCCGTGCTCCATCCATGCGGTGATTGCGGCACTTCGCCTTGCTCTTTGGATAGAAAATCAGCGTAGCCGAGCCGGGTAGATTCCACATTAATCATTAACGGTGTAATGCTTGCGATGCAACATAATCATTACGGGGCGTAATGCTTGCGATTAGCAGGGAGATTTGGCGGAATTGAGCAAGTTTGCTCCAAGTTAAACTCGTTCAGAACGCAGCCCTCGTTACTCTGTTAGGCAAAGATAAGAGTTGATGCAATAGTTCCATTAGAATTGACCAGTGGTGTAGTGGCAAGTGGCACGCTTACCACGCGAGCGGTCCGGGGATCAAATCCTGGGTCGTGAGTCGCCCGGGCCAACCAAGCCTTCCATCCCTCCGGGGTCGGTTAATTGGTACCAGACTTGTCTGGGAGGATAAAAACACTGACTTGTACATCGGCTGGCCCCGCAAGTCATTGTATAGGCCACATCGCATTCAAACGCCACTACGAATGTACAAATGGAAGTAGAATGCGTGCCGCATCCCAAAAAGGGATTGATCAACGGCAAATGCTTTATCCTTTATGCTTCCATCAGGACGTCAAATATGACTCTCTCAGCGGATTATCGTTCAAAGGTATATTCCGCTCAGCCATCCAAAATCTGTCACTGCTAAGGTAGACTGTGATTTTCGAGACGATTCGTTTTTCCGTGCGATATCCTTGGCCCCCTACAGATGAACAACCCTAACCATAAGGAGTAGTCAAAAAACTGACAAAGTGGAATACGCAATAAGCAAGGAAGATGAAAACTGGTAACTATTCTTCCACATTTGGAGAACGAGTGTTCACAGCAAACCACTCAAGGCTGTTGATCATAGCACGGGTGGAGAGGATGTTTGGGAAAATACTTCCTTATTTATATTTCATCATTTGTTCACATCGGATCAGCTCTCAAAACCTTGAGAAGCGCCGATTCGAATATTTTGGGCTCTGAAAAAAAATAAATAAAACGTTCTAAAAACCTTTTCCGAGAATATAACAGTGAATTCTCATACAATGTGTTTCTGTCGATGAGACATGTCGCATTTGCGGACCACTAGCCCATACAGCGACGACGGTCTTGAATAAAATCAATATCGCGTATTTTTGACTTGTTTTTGTTTGTTAACTGCTGTTTTTGGCCGCAGTTCGCCTTGCGAATGTTTCACAAGAATGCTGGGTTGTGAACAAAACTTTCGCCCCAGGCGGGACTAGAACCCGCACCTCTCGCTTTCCGGGCAAGTGCGCTACCAGTTACGCTACCGGGGCACCATTTCATTCCAACTCAGCTTTTCATGGTATACGTACCATAGCTTTCAGCACTCACACAAACGAGAGGTGCGGTTCTAGTCCCGCCTGGGAAAGTTTTGTTCACAACCCAGCATTCTTGTGAAACAGTTGGTATAGTGTTACTGAAATCAAGAAGGAGACATAATTGCTGGCCTCTTTGAGCATCCTTTATAGGTACCGGTGCGAAAGGCTTCATACGTGGTTGCTATTCTTCTGTCTTCCTATCTGGATTCAACCGTACCGGATCGGCTGC
>MU869833.1:22965-39496 GCA_036418205.1 Ostertagia ostertagi | reverse complement strand
GGTTACGTTGAAGTTGATGTTTCACGAGAGTACAAGATGCCGCTTTGTCTCACGTTCATCGACTTGAAGAAGGCCTTCGACTCTGTGGAGACAGAAGCGGTCATCGAAGCCTTGGGCAACCAGGGCGTCCCTACTCAGTACATCAAGATTCTTCGTGAGCTCTACAGCAACTTTACGACCAGAATCTCACCATTCTACAAGGAGGTCATCATCGACGTCAAGAGAGGGGTTCGACAGGGCGACACCATCTCGCCCAAACTCTTCAGCGCCGCTCTCGAGAACGTCATGCGTCAACTGGAATGGGAAGACATGGGAGTGAAGGTCGACGGCCGGCAACTACACCACCTTCGTTTTGCTGACGACATCGTTCTTATAACGCCGAACATCGAGCAAGCGGAGCGAATGCTGGCTGATTTCGACTGCGCCTGTGGTAAGGTCGGTCTACAGCTGAACCTAACGAAGACGATGTTTATGAGAAACGGATTGGTTTCTGATGCCCCATTCACGCTCAACGGAACGAACATCACCGAATGCTCCAGCTACGTGTACCTAGGTCGGGAAATCAATATGATGAACGATCTAGCTCCAGAGCTGAGCAGGAGGAAACGAGCGGCATGGGGAGCGTTAAGAACATCGAGGGAGTAGTGAAGAAGACGAAGAACATCCGGCTCCGTGCCCACCTCTTCGATTCCGCTGTCCTTCCTGCCCTAACCTACGCCTCAGAGACTTGGACTCTGCGCAGGCAGGACGAGCATGCGGTCAGCGTTATCCAACGCGCTGTCGAGGACGATGCTAGGAGTAACCCTATACACGCAAGTGCAGAGGGGAATCCGGAGTTCCGAACTACGCCAACGATCGAAGATCAGGGACGCTGCCGTTTTCGCCAAGGAATCGAAGATAAGGTGGGCCGGACACGTCATGCGATTTTGCGATGACCGTTGGACCAGAGCGGTTACCGACTGGATCCCTCGGGACGTCAAACGAACACCTGGACGACCGCCGGCCCGATGGTCAGACTTCTTCACGAAAGCTCTGAACGAAAGGAATGAAGGACTTCGTGTCCCTCGAGCGAGGAGGATCCACTGGACCACTCTAGCACGCGACAGGGACGAATGGAGACGTTGCTGCCCGCTCGAGCAATTCGATGATCAACGGGACGACAGGTGATACAGGTGACCACCGTTTGTGGGAAATTAACAAGTAAAATTCTTGACAACGCGACAGTTTTTTTTCCTCTGCTGCAGATATCATTTTAAACTTCTCTAAGTTTTGGAGGCAAGGAATCTCTGAACCAGTATATCCGTGTTGAGTGGGAGAAATAATGAAGAATGAAAAAAATTATCTAGCTGGAATTACCAAGTATGACTAATTTCTAGTAAATTTCAGATTATTGTTTAAAAAAACTAAATAATCAACAGAATAATCAACGCACGATAAAGACGTTGAGTCGAGCCAGTTGCTGATCCCCTTCTAGAGTACCTTAAATAGGGCTGAGTATGGAACCAGTAAACGAATGCACTGTCTATTTTGGCAGCTCCCTCCATCTTTATCGTATAACTTTGGACGTCCATTTTTCCAAACTCTTGTTCTTACAGCCTAGATTCCTTCACTCTTTCAAATAATGTCTCGGACGCACAAGATATGCAAGTGTAGTTGTCCCTCCTTCAAAGATACGCTGTTGGAGCACTCTTGCACCGTCGACGTTCGATGTTTTGAATGCTCTTCTGCTAGAAGACGAAGTCAATTCTCTGCAGTGTCAAACAATAGGATACCCAAGACCTTCCAGAACCTACCGCATTCGTCCGCCTCAACCATTTCTCGAGTTCTGTGAGTTGCTCGCCTGGGAAGTGATAGGGAATGGGATTGATTCGCGCACCCTCATCAATTTGAGACCCCGCTTGGCTTAGACTTATCTGGAGCGACGAAAGGAAGCGGCGGAGGCTTGGTGACAGTAGTCCATAAAAGAGGTGGAGCTAAGGCGTAGGATTCGAGAGGTAGTGAAACCGAATGTATACAGGTACACTGCGTCCCATAACTATAAATCCACCTAAGAATTTCCCAAAATCTCGTGAATTCAAACGCGTGAGAACAAATGTCTTCATGATCAGATCGAGCTACGCATGCAGTGAATTGTCCGTGGAACATCAATTTTCTATTTGAGATCACAGGAATTTTTCCCAATAATTTTTGTGTAAAAGGCCACTCAGCCGACGTCCCAAAATTATACGTCCACCTCATGTTTTTCGATTACTTTTCACTTCTGTTTCGTAAAACTTTTTATTGTGGTGACATTTTACTTCTTAAGCGGACAATGCAATAAAAACTGCTGTCGAACTTTGGAAAAGATCAACACGTCGCAAAAACTACCAAAGGTAATCACGACAAATTTGGACCAAATTTACTCCCAACTCAGGAATTTCTTCAGGGATTTCTCATGATATGAGATTTGGAAGAGCTCTGAAAGTCTCTCACTGCTTTCGATAAGGATCAAAGACCATGTCACAAAAGAAACATCCATTACTACACAAGCCATGCCTCGAAGCCTCGAATCTTCTTGAAAATTTTATTTCTCTCACAGGCTAATGTTCCGTGCATGTGAAGGAGTCTCAAGATCATCCGTTAATTGGAAATGTGGAAGGCATGATCTTCGGCAAGGAACCGTCGCGAATCTTGGACCAAGTTTTCGCATGAAGTTGAGCCGATCCGACAGAAGTAAGGTCGTTTTTGCTTGATATGTTTTAGCATGTGTCCACTATTCTCTTCACGTTTTTCTTTCCCTCGATGGTTTTTTCCACACAAAGCACTAACAAGAGAAAGATAAACATGAAGAGAATAACAGACAAATGCAAAAACCTATCAGGCAAAAGGCCGGCGAAATCAAAGTTTTTTTCCCCCCCCCCCTCCCGGCCCTTTTTTTTTTTTTTTACCTTTTTTTCCAAAAAAAAATGGCCCTTTTTTTTGGGGGCCCCCCGCCCGCCCGGAAGGTTTTTTCCAAAAAAATCGGCCCCCCCCCCCCTTTCCCCCCCCCAAAAACAAAAAAAAATTTTCCCCCCCCCCCCCCTTTAAACATTTACGGATTAATTGAGACTCTTTCACATCAGCATCTGCACGAAACCAATGTTTAGTTTGTTGAGAAATAAAATTTTCAAGAAGATTCGAGGCTTCGAGGCATGGCTTTGGTAGTAATGGATGTTTCTTTGTGACATGGTCTTTGATCCTATCGAAAAGCAGTGAGAGACTTTCAGAGCTCTTCCAAATCTCATATCATGAGAAATCCCTGAAGAAATTCCTGAGTTGGGAGTAAATTTGGTCCAAATCCGTCGTGATTGCCTTTGGTAGTTTTTGCGACGTGTTGATCTTTTTTAAAAGTTCGACAGCAGTTTTTATTACACTGTCCTCTTAAGAGGTAATGTCTGTCACCACAATATAAAAGTTCATGAAACAGAAGCGAAAAGTAATCAAAAACATGAAGGTGGGAATTTAGCACATACCGGCACGTGACTCTTTTAGCAGCAAACATATTATAAAAATTCCTGTGATCTTGAGTTAAAAGTTCATGTTCATAAACGATTTAGCATTTACACTTGGCACATATCAAGTGCGGCGGCCGTCACGTCAAATCCGGGTCTATTCTAGTTGGGGAGGGCATCATGATGCAGTTTCTCGGTGAACTCGAACATTCCAGTTTTTCATGTAGTATGTCAAGTAACTGTCCTCACGTCCTAACCAGGGTCAACCCTGCGTTGCGCAAATTCCAAAATTTTTACCCCCCCTTTTCGGAGGGTATCGGTACGACCCCCCGTATTAACTATTATGTCTTTCACATAATTTAATGCTCATCATTGATGTGTGGCAGTCACCAACATGGAGAAGTGGTGGACCGTGGTCAATCCGCGCGCTCTGTCTCGCTCAGAGGAGGGAATCGAGGCAACATGAAGTTTTATTCATTAAATAGAAGGAATTTCCAAATTTTTGCGTAAACCAATACATGATAATAATCACAAAGATTTCTACTTTCAGAAACCTACCAAGTTTTTTTTTCGATCTCTCAATTTTCCTTATTTTATAATCTGAAAAACTAAACCTTGTAGCAATTACGTTGCAATCCAAACCCCTCCATTCAGAAGGTTATATTTTTCTTCAGAAGCGGTCTCATGGAACCGGACACCAAAATTTTAAAATTCAAATAGTTTCTTCCTAAAAAGTATTTGAAATAATGCGAATGTTCTATATTTCAAAAAATCGTCCCGTTGTTCCGTTTTTTGTGCACACGCATAATTAGAAAACCTGACATTGGCGCTTTCGAACAAGTACCTCAACTTTTTCAACGATCCCTCTCTCAAAAAATAGTCCCGTTGTTCCGTTTTTGTCACCTTGATTTTTTCAAGCCATTTTCATGGACCGCGACTATGCAGTCTTCAAAGGCCCATAACTTCCTTCAAAGTTGATGTGATGTGAAGCAGTAAGGACCGTTTGTACTTGAAAGAGTACCTTAATTAGGTGTGAAATTCTCTCTATTCCCTCGATTTTCCTAAGGGCTCTCTAGAAGTCAATTCAGCAAGTTCGCTACACTTTGTTCCGCTTAGAGTCAATTTGAAAGCATCGAAATTCTCTTCAGGAAGTTTGTCTGCTCACGGCCGCTGACAGAGAAGGCGTTTTTTGTAAGAAAACGCCTGCTCGGGTATGCGCCGTGCACCTGTCTGTGGACAGAAGTCGCACTCGCATTTGAAGAATCCTCCATTTTCCGAAGAAGGTGTTAGCATCGTGACTGAATTGTCATATGGTATTCTTGTTCCACTCGCCCATGAACTGCTTTACTTTGGTTCTCCTTGGGATTTCAGGAATATTCCATCATCGAAGACAGACCATGTTTTTGCACTACGCTGTAGCAAAGTTTTTGGCCAATGCTTTGCATTCTCTAATGCTCCCATGGAGTCTTGTCTGTTGCGGATGCTCCGACAGCTCACAGGTGGCAGAGCTCTGAGAACACTAGAGCGGCGAGTGTGCACTGCAGACACTGTTCATTTACGCGTCTTGGCAGCTACCGTTGTCTCTAGAAATACCGCCGCCCCTCCCTTCGTTCAAAACCTAATGAGACCTGCCTCGTTTGTTCTTTTCGCAACTGAGTTAACCGCTGCCCCTACCTATGCTGCTACATCCCCACTGGCTCGGATTGTACTTGAGGTTCTCTGAAAAACTAGTATCTGGATTGCCCCCCTCTCTTTAAGAATAGACCCAACCCATACACGCCTAATCTGACTCCGTGATATGGAGTATACGTGTCATGAAAGCCCTTATCTTTATCCTTACCATTACTAGTGGAGAGCACGATGGAGTGCCTCCCCCGGCCTGGAGTTTCACCAGTTACCAAAAAAAAAGGTTTCACCGAAGACTTTTGAGCACTACTGAATGTATTCCAATAATACATGTGAATACATTCAGCCAGGGATAATGCGCCCCAATGCAAGGCCGCAGATACAGGCCCGGAAAAGTGCGGTTCATTGTTTTGACTGTCGCTATTTTATTTAGCAGCATGGACTTTGAAAATTAACTTTATAGTTTTACTATGACATTGTAACTGGTGATAGGCAACCGAACGGACCAACCATAAGTCGGTAATGCCCCTTATTCGTGAATTTTTACGCGTGTGAACTTTTTTACCGAGTGTCTTTTGTGGAAGCTTTCCTGCGCTTTTGTTTCCGAATTACTACCATTATCATATTATTCTGATTGGCGCCTTACGTATTTTGTTTCGTTTCTATAACGCAACAGTGGTTACCCGAAATTATTCTTTTAGGAGTTCCATGAACAGTAATGGATCCCTCGAGTACAAAACAACGTTAGGGTTTAACAAAGATCAACATTTACATAAGAACACATCCTGCTTGGAGCATCCAGAATGTCCAAGTAGGATTGATGAGTGCCGAAACTTACTTCGTCAGAGCGGACTGCTACACGCATGTCAAGAAGTGGACGTTAGTTCAGTTTTGCTTTATAGTACAAGACCGATGATATGTACTCATCTTTAGCATCATTCTATTAGTAAATGAACATTCGATCCAAATAATACATGAAAAGGGTTTCGGTGGAGACCAACGGTGGTATCTAAAATAATAGTTCTGCTGGATTTGACATTTCTCCGGTCAAGCGACTCATCTCAGCCTTTGAGTGGGTATAATAGTTTCAGAAATGAAAAGAATACATCGTTCATAGTCCACCCTCGCGCTCGATGTGCTTTATACTGCTTAGGTGTAAGGAGAAAAGGAGCGCTATCGCATTATACGGGGGGTTGTAGTGCAGTGCACTTGAAACCACTTGAAGCAACAATTCTAGATCGGGTTCGCGGGGTAAAAATGGTCGGTAATGAAATTGTGGACGCCGAGTGGGCAGGAAATCAAAAAAGCGAAGAAAACCGTCAATGAATTCCTTAAATAAGGACTCCCTCTGTTTCCTCTTGAAATGAAGAAGGCGACGGGACTCCAGTCTCTCTGAATTTCCTGCCACTCCTAGGCTTAGACCTAGGGATGCCCCGTATCTTGCGATAGCGCTAGAAATTGTATTGTATCGGGAGGGGTGTTGAATAGATTTCGCAGTATTTGTATTTGATTAAGACCAAAACCCTCTTCTTCTCTGAACTTATGTCATTCTTTTCTTTGATTGACCGTTCTTATATTTAGGACTTCCCAACCTTGGATGAATTGGATCTTCGTCAGTCACATAGCGAAGACCATGTCAATAGATTGCTCAAGGAGGCAATCTCTATGAATCAGGATGCTCTGAATCGCCTTTGTGAAGGATATGACTCTGTGTTCATGACTCCAGTTAGTTTCTCGGCGCGAGACATTACGCTTTCATTTGTATTCTGTTACAAAAGTTTGCAGGATTCGGTGAGGGTTGCGCAATCCGCTGTATCTTGTAGTCGGTGGCTCGCTGAAAGCATAGTTGAGGAGAAGGTGAGACTACTTCAATATTTTTCCTAAGGAACAGTTGAATATTTTTTAGGGAAAGATTGCTTATTAAAACATAAGACCACTCGAAGTTGATGTCGTCTTCCTTAAAATTCATTTCGGGTTTGACCTGCAATTGGGGAACTGGAGAATCCTCAATTCTTGTGATAGGTTGTCCCATAATTAGTGAATCACTTTGGGTATTTTTGAATTCAAATTTTTTTCTTTTTATGTGGAGTCTTTGCTCATCCAAACATACACCTCTGTCATCTACAATGTATTGCCTATACAAGGAAATTTAGTCGCTGTCTTATCTCTAGAATTCCAGGAGCTATTGATCGAAGAAAGATCGGAAGTCGAGTTTGAGGTCATGTCACTTAGCGTAAAGTTTCTTCCTGGAGAAGAGCGCTAGAGGTCAGACTGAGTTGTCTTTTGTTGACACGAGGATAGGGCCACATATAGGAGGTGAAAGAAGTGCTAGCCTGGAAGTCTCCAATTTTTTATGAATATTCTCTGCAAGGTGGGGTCGAACGACCTCAGGAAAAAAGCAGACTTTGTCTTGCTTTACTTCCAAATTGAACGCGTCGCCATTGCGCTGTGGATGCTATGACCCTGGTATTACTGGGCGGCGGTTCCCAGCGTAAGGTCACTCTCGTGCTCATACAATATCTCGGAAGGGTCGGACTCAAAGGGGGTTCGGCTTTTGCTGTCAGAACTCCCGAACCCTTCATGCTAAGCTGCTGCTTGTTAGAGATTTGCTAGTACACTTCACCCAGTCCAGAACCCTGATGCATATGCCGGATGATCACTGTAAGGAACTCAGAGAGATCAGAAGGAACATGATGATGTCAGATCGTGTGTGGAGCTGTTTCGGGCTCACAGCATACAAGATACAAACTAAATATTTTAAAATCTTTACAACTCTACGTAGATGTCTACATTCCATCAGTTTAATAAGCCGGACATGCTCCAGCAAATGGCGACAAGTTTGTCCAGATCCACCCTCAGTGGCGCTGGGTACAGCAGTGAGATTGCCACTTGAGGGGTAGTTGGAGTGTGGGTCATCTTCAACTCAAAAAGCCAACCTCTCGATAGAGTGAATTACAAGCAGACCGCGGATTGAGGGAGCGTGCCCTCGCCTATCCGCTGGTTGATTCTCTATGTTGGGCGTATGAAAGATCCTAATCAGAAGTGATTAAGAGGGGAGCTCAAAAATAGGTTCCAGAAAAATTGAAGTATCAGCCACGGAAGGCAGCATGTACATGGGCCGAGTAATCGCTCAGGTAGGATAATGTGGATGCTACTTCGCAAAACATGTTTCATGCCTTCACCATTTTTCTTGGATTTTTAATAACAATAAATGTAAAGTGATTCACTAATTATGGGACAACCTAATATATCAGCAGGTGTTACCAGTGGTTACGTGGCAGTGGTCAACCAAAGCGTGAGAGTCCAGACAGAAAAGCACATACTTTCTGCTCTTCTAGGACAAGCCTTTTGAAGGAAGGAAAAAGCAGAGACGCTGTAATAGTGTGCATGCGAGAGTGCCCTAGAGAACACTACAAAACGCTGAATCACCAAGACTTTCGTTGACGCTGCCCTTGGACGGTTACCAGTCTGCCAGGCAGTATTGCTCACTTTTGCACATTGTCATCAATCTGCCCTTCTCATCATGATAACTGCTATATGAGCACTTTCCTGCCTTCCAGATCCCCAATGCCTTTGCATTAATTAGACCCCCTGGACATCATGCTGGTCGTTCTTCTGCTTGTGGCTTTTGTCTCTTCAACAACGCTGCACAAGCTGCTGAGGCCGCATTCAATTTTGGCGCCGATAGGTTAGATTTTTCTTTTCAAAGTTGCTTTCTCTTACTTATATCCAATATTTGAAGAATTCTAATTGTTGACTTCGACGTGCATCATGGGAACGGTACTCAACAAATTTTCTATGAGGACAATCGGTAAGTTACTATTCGGCGCTGCCTCTCTTTTTTTATATGATAACAATCGTGTAGTTCTTCTGAACCTTCTCTGGATTTGTCTTTAGAGTGTTGGTTTTCTCTATACATCGGTACCAAGCTGGCAAGTTTTGGCCACACTTGAGAGACTCGAATTTCGATCACATCGGTATCTACGAAGGAAAGGGCTACAACATTAACGTTCCTCTCAATGAGGTGGTTTGCATTTTTCTTTAACACGTTGACGACGAGCGATTTTTTCCTTGTCGCGCGCATGGGACGAGGCGTTTTTTGCATGCAAAGCGCCGGTAACAACAGGGCAAAACTTATTTTGTAGCTCTGTAAAATCTCGAAATGCACAAAATGCCTTTGACTAGAGGACTCCAGACACGTTTAGAAACAAGTAAAAATTATTACTACTGTATGCTGGGTGAAAATTTCGACATCGCCTGGCATTTTCAAACCTCATGTTAGAATAGGTTCTGAAGGCGCAATTTCACGCATTCTTCATTTTTATTATTAATATGAGCTTTCCTTTAGATGGTACTGGTATCCTGATCACATCTGAAATCTTCTACGAATTTTTCACTCAAGAATGACGCAAAAAACTTTGCGTACCTGACGGAATGAGCTTTGTTTGACTGTGTACGATGTGAACAATTTTAGTGAGATTTCCAGTTTGCTGACGGTGGGAACTTTGTGGTTGTGATTCAATTGACAGCGCGTTTCTGCCACTGATAACTAATTCAGAATAAAACTCCCAGGAACTAGAAAGATCATAATTCGCAAACAAGTGTAGTAAGTTAGGACACTGAAGTAAACGTTGAAATAGAAAAGTCGCGGATTCCATCTAAGTTTGCTTACTTTCAAGCTGTCGGTCACCATTGACCGACATCGTCCCATGTGACAGACTGCCTGTCGGTCAGCATTGACCGACATCGTCGCCAACGTGTTAGTTGCTGGAATTTATTAAGTTGTTCCATAAGTAGGGTCGTTTCTTCTCAGATGCAAACTTTTTCTCTGATCTCTCAACCTCTCACATTATTCTGTATACCTTTTGAAAGAAAATTAATTGCTCTACAAAGTATGATATTTAACTTTTCACATATCTCGTTAAGTTGCTGAATACAGGCTTGCGAAGTGTGGTTCTTTCGACGAAAATTAGCCAAACTGGCAAATTACCTAAACTCTATATTCTATAGAGAAAGTCGATGAATGGTGCACCGTATTCTTGAACAGAAGCTTTTTTAAAGAATCCGCTATTGGGTTGTCCTACAAACCGTGTTACTTTTTTTCCCCTAAAACTAGTTTTTCAGGATGACCGCTGAGCCACGGTGGTTTTTTGATTGAAAATTTTCCTTCAAACTTTTGTTTCGACACTAATTCATTTATCATTCGGAAGTCTTCTGCTTTATATGAACACAGGTTTCGCTTTGATTCTAGCTTGGAATTAGGCAGAATTCTAGGCCCTCATAAGGTGTCCAGTCGGCGAGAGTAACATCATATACTTCCAATACCTCGACGGTAAGAAAATTTTGCCGGCTTAGCTAATTTCCGTCGACGGAACCTCTCAATTCGCAATCCTGCAATTCATCTCTCTTACGAGGTATGAAAAAAGGAAGCATGTCGTTTTGTAGAGCAGCTAATCATCTTTTGAAAGTTCGGAAATCTTATATAAAATAAACTATAAGAAAATCTTATATAAAAAGTTGGGAGTTTTGAGGAAAATTTTGTGTCTGAAAAAAAAACGACACTACTTATCGACCTAGTACAATTTCTGAGAACATCGATGCAAGAGTCAATATCGTCTTTGATTTGTTATTTGATCTATACATCTATATATATTTTGAAATTATGATGTTGAAGGTCGACTGCGGTGATGCTGACTACATGGCAATTTTCTGGAATGTCCTTTGGCCAGTTGCCTCTCAGTTTAATCCCGACTTCGTCATTGTTTCTGCCGGTACGACTTTTTTTTACGAAGGATTCTAATTGAGGCTGCATTTGTGACAATCTCTCCTTCTTTTTTAGGTTTTGACAGTTGTGATGGCGATCCTTCTGGGTGAAATGCGTCTCTCGCCTGACGCGTACTCTCACTTTGTCTATCATCTGGGTGCTTTGGCTTCTGGAAAACTTTTGGCTATTTTAGAGGTACATCGATCACTTCTATTCTTGTCGATGTTTCGACTTATTTTTTGTTTACCAATCACTGTTAAATGTTCTTCAATTTTTTTCATGGATTTTATATTTCGACTGCAAAAATGCGCTGACATCAGGTCTATTAACGACAGCAGGAGGTGATTCGAGGAAGGTTATGGATATTCTTGTACAGTGAAATGCTTCAAGCCCTTTGAATCATGATTAACGCTTATCTCAGTGCGCTCTGGTGACTCTTACTTGCTTTTCGCAAAGCCTACGATACCAAAAAGTTGGTAGCTTCGTAGCCAGTCGGGGCTTCCTCACTGGAATCAGAGGTTCACAACATCTTCGTTCCGGTCAGTACCTAAGAACAATTACGAAGGCACAAATAAAACATCGTTGCTTTTGCTGTCTTAACTGGTGCGTATTACTTCTTGCAAGGCGATATGCTAGAAAACAGGAGGGTTAGCGGGCGGGAAAAGCGGGGCGACATTAACCGGTTCAGGCCAAGTAATCAAAATGCAGTAAAATGGAACGAGCATGACATTAACTGCGCTGAGCGAGTGCGATAAAGAACTCGCTGTCACCATCTTTGACAACTCGAAACTGGTCCTTACTTGATTGACTACGAGACGGGTCATGTTCGAAGTATGAAAGAGAGAGGTGTATACCTACTTACAAAGAGGGAAGAAAAGGTTGATGCTTTTTTCTATTTTTTTCGTCGTCGTCCTCGTTTTTTTTGACTCTAGTGTACTTCATTGACTGATGTCGCTTTACGTACCGCTCCATCATCTGCCCTCTTTGCTTGCTCTTTTTTTGATTCCGTAACCCTTTACCCTTCCCAGTATTCCTTCTTGTCTTTAGCTCAAGAATGATTTGTTTCTCTCCGTTCCGCTCACATTTATTCGTGTTCCCGTAGCCAAACATTATTTCATTTATATTTGTACATTTTCCAATGCAGTGGTAGGGTCATGACCTCGTCGTTCTGTGGCTTCCAAATACTCAGCGACTGGGTCTTATGACAGAATTATTCGTGTATATCTCGAGAGCACAGCTTCACAGAATGAATCATTGTACTAGTGGGAGTAATAGTGATTTGAAAACTAAAAATGATCAAACAGCTCATATTGTGTATGTAGAGTTGCAATAGCTTCATACAGCCGTGTTTCGTGTCGGCCTTCCCCTGTCGTCTTCCTAAATACTGACTATGATGATATTTACACTCACATTGACATTTCTTTTCTACCAAATATTTATTTGCTTCATAACTGACCATCATGTTTGTTTAAGGGTGGTTACAATCACAAAGTTGCGGCAGTGGGTGTTCACAGGTGTGTTCGGGTTCTCTGCGGTTATAAACCCTTTCCACTTGAAATATTGGCGCCTCCGAGGGCTAGGTATGTGTGTAACTTCGTTAGCTTTCAATTCATATTTCTGTATTTTTTATACTGCACTGTTACTTTTTGAAGAATGAGAAGTGTTTAAATGTCATTGATGCCATCGTTCTTCAAATCATTGTTCAGCACTGTGGAATCGTGTCTAAACTGCATCGCATTTTTGAGAGGAATTTGGACGTGTTTTGATTTCTACAACATTTCTGGTCCGTGGAAGGATTTTGAGTGGATAATGTAAGAGTTTATCCAATTGCATTAGTGCGATGACTTAAGCGAAAGGTCGAGAATCTCTTTTGAATCTGCCTCTTTCTTAGGTCTTTTTTCGTTTGCATTCGCTCATTCGCTATCTTGTAATCTGGGTTGAAGTGGTTATATTCGAAGCACCGAAAAAGGAATCTGTTAGAAAGTGATGCACTTTTATGAAATGATTTTTATTTTTCGGGACAAGTCTAAAAATAAGACTTTCTCCAAGTAGCTCTCTGCATGTCAAAAGCGAATGAAGCGGTTGATGCGTTCGATCTGTTGGCAAAACTTTACATTTGAGATTGGTTCCTTCGAATTAATGCCGAAAGGCATCCGCTCTCATAAGGCCGGTGTCAGACTTCGCAAATTTGCATATCCGATTTGCAGGCTCAGGCTCAGGAGGGCATGAAGAGTGAGAAAGCATGAAAGCTCGAAAGAGTGGCGAAACCCAACGTGCAAACGAGAGGGGGTCCTGCCGCTTTCAAACAGTGTCGAGTCGCTGGTACACAGCTCGATTCACTGATGCAACGCTCGAATCCCGCGATTCGCCAGGTCGCTGGATTCGCAAAGTCTGACACCAGCCTAATGGATGTTATATCCACGATAACAGCCATCAGTGTAACCCTTTTGAATAGATTTCTACCGAAATTTGGTGTGCAACGTTGTGACCTTAGACCGCGCTGAATTTAGCGACTTTTCAAAAAAAAACGAACGAATTTGAAAACACAGCACAGTTCTACGTTCTGCTGTAACGCTCGATTTTACTACCACATGTTTCTTCATCTCGTAGCATGGGAGAGAGTAAATGTTTTATTGGCTCAGAGAGAAGCTTCAGTTAGAAACTTCATGCATGTAGAACAGGTACATTCCTGTGCCTGGCACATGTGTAAATATTTTTTATTTACAGGCATCAACCCACCATTGTATTTGATCCTCCTAGTAGTGATGAGCTGAGCAACACTGGTGCAATAAATCAAGAATGCTTGGTTTGTCCTGAACACTACTGCGAAGGTAGCTTTATATGATTTTGCATGGTGTTGGTGAGCTTTAGGTTCTGCTGTTGGTCATTTGATGATCACTTCGACTCCGTCTCAAAGTTGATTGGTTGCCACTTTTCAATTCCTCTCTTCGGTGTGGCTTCCTAACATGTTCACTGATGGTTCGGGGTTTAATTCCAGTTTAATTCCATCTGTAACGTTTGCTGATTACGTGATAACTTTCATCAAATTTTGGAACTTTATTTTCAGGGGGATCTACGATAACGAAGACCCTGATTGTACATAATGGGGACACTGCTATGCATTCCAGCTCGGCTGAGACAGATCACCCAGAAAGACCCGAAAGAACAGCGCAAGTAAGCTTTTTAAAATGATTGATGAAGGGATGTTTATTAGTAGTTTATGATTCGCGCAGCCATAACTTAATGTGAAAATTTTGAAAAGCTTTCTCAGAGCAACTTTTGAATTTCTAACAAAGTCTTAATAATGATAGAAATGAAAGATCCCACGATGACCTTATTCTAACCAAACGAGAGTGCTCCTTAAAGTTAAATTATGAGTGCTTCTATTATCTATCAGTGGTGAAGGAAACGAGACATTGTTTGAAAAATTAGGGGGCAGGCCCTATCCTTGAATATCTCATAAGTGAACTGTCCCGGAGCCTCATCAGGAAATCTCTTGCAGGAATTTATTCAAACTTGTTTTTTGGAAATTTCTAGAGCGCTTATTTATTTATTTATTTATTTATTTATTTATTTTCTAACACGTAAAATACACATGTTCCACACATAAACCTAGAGACATGCCCCAATATCACATTGGTGTGGCTCTTGCACATGAATGCGAATGTGTTGGTGCAAAATGGGCCGGCAGTAAAGAAAAAAGAAGAATCCGTAGAAAGGTCTTCGCTTCAGAGCTTACTCACCTTATTGTTAGTAATCGGATGTGCTGAGAGAATGAAAGACTATGCGCGGAGAAGAGAGTATGAGGCGAGAGAGCGCTACAGATGAGAGGGCGCCAGACAACGGGCCTGATAAGAGAAAAATCTGCAGCTTGAGCAGCTTACTTTTGCAAGGCTCGAGCTCGTATCGTTGTTTGTTGCACAGGATACTCAAAAGGGGAATGTGATGTCCCCTTAGATGCTCAACTACAGACAGAATGGAACCGTTCACACGCCCTCTGCCTGGGTTGTGCCTTTAATAGAGTCAGCAAAAAATCGCATCAACTGGCCACTGTTTCAATTCAAATACGCTCTACGCTCTTTTGTAGTCCTTTGGATTTCTTTTGGAAGAAAACTGGTGCCTCTTCGTGGTATAAAACATTTAGGTCTTATCTTGTTCACATCTTGGAGTAAATTACTTGGCACTTGAAAAGGCAACGTGTGGAAGAGTTTAAAACCGTCTATTCGCACGATGCCACCCACAATTTTGTCCACGCAAGCATCTTATTTCGTTCTATGGCATTTCAAATTAGAGGGTAAATCAGATGCATGCAGGTTTTGACTGCTGTCTAGTACGGGTTCATGTTGGTGCTAGAGTTCATTTGATTCATTTGTCAACTCTTCTGAGAGATACCACGGATTCGTTTTTACAGTGTTGCGCTTCTCAGTGCATTCAAGGCTCTAAATGCCGACTGAAGTCATCGTGGTGATTAATTTTAACGCCCGGCGTGTGTACTGGAATGATGTTCGGGTATCATTCTTTAACCAAGAAGTTGTGATTCCTGTGGTGATCTGTTTTTGATTCGAAGTAATAATGATATTGTACCAACTTAGAAGCAGAGCCAGGGTGATACTAAGGCAAGTGCCGATGCCGGGAACATTGTTTATTGTTTTTTTTTTTGGAGAAACGGGAAGCGTAATTTCAACCAGCTGCAGTCGATGTTTTAGAAACAAGAAGTGAGCGGACCGTGTGAGCAGAGAGGGAAAGGGCATGCCGCTTATGTGTGTGGATGTGTGCATTTTCAAATTTCAAAGTAGTGTTGTAAATCTTAGCGGTGGCCTAAAGACGTTGCAGAAGTAATAGTCATAACATTCAACATTTGCGCACGTGTACAGTGCTTCTAACAACAGTGGACGATAGTGTATTATTGTAGTTTGACCTCACCCTACCTTAACTACTTATAAAAATTTTTATCTTGCGCGGTAGTGTCTAAAAGTTCAGATGAGTACCTTCTAAGTTTGATGTCTTCGTGTACGTGCTACTCAAATCAGAAACTCTAAAGAGCCGTGCAAATAATAAAGTGGTCGGCGTCACAGGATATAAAGAGCACGTTGAAGGGACTGGGCCGTGATTGTGTCTGAATTCTGTTTAAGTAAACTTTTCTCAGATCATGAACGAGTTGGAGAAATGTGGGTTGGTCTCCAAGTGTGATGTCATTGAGAACAGCAGATCCGCTACGGATGAGGAGCTTGAGGCAGTGCACGAAAGACCTTACATTCGTCGTATGAAGTTTACTGCAGAGGTAGGTCGATAGCATTCCAATACGTCTCCACTCATCTTTCGGCACTATTCCACTATTGTTGCCCAAAATCTCAAGGAAATATTTTTGACTGAAACTTCACCTAAGGGGTTGTTCGGTGTCCTGATTACGGTTATGGCATTCATTTCGGTGTCAAAGTGGCCCAAGTGACGTCGGCGCCAGGAATTAATGTCATATACATAATCAGTGCCCTGAATGACTCCCATAAATGGACCTACGGCAAAAAATTCAAGGTTGCACCCTTGTGTCGATAAGGCAGGTGTCAGACTTTGCTGCCAGTTCCTGGCAAGTCGCTAGAGACTGGTCGCAAATTTTGGCATCTGTCTTACTTATGGGAAAAATCGATCTGACAAAGCATTTCACCTAAATTTA
>MU869833.1:4647-22865 GCA_036418205.1 Ostertagia ostertagi | reverse complement strand
TTTTCTAGGGTGGATTAGAACGAAGTAAGCAAACCAGCCCTTTTGGCGTTTCTGCTGGGGCCGTATGCTGAATGTTGGGGAGGGGATGGGGTCCCCGACGGTCGACGGACCACTTCAACTCGGTCCTTAGAACCGCCTCAATTTGATGCTTACCTCAGAACTAAGCCTTAAAGAGAGGACGGACCTGCGAGAAAGCACAGGTCTGCCCTCTCTTTAGCTAGTGCATGCGCAGGAGCAACAGCCCTGGTTGGCGAGAGGCTGAGCTGGACCAGCTGCACCACTTGCGTCATTACTCTCCTACCGTACCGACCGAGTTGAAGTAGTCCGTCGACCGTCGGGGACCCCATCCCTCCCCAACATTCAGCATACGGCCCCAGCAGAAACTCCAAAAGGGCTGGTTTACTTACCTCGGATAGAACAACCCGCGAGTATAACAGATGTAGTGATTCTGTATGTGATAGGACAGTTCGAAATGCTCTTTTTAGTACTATATATTATAAAATGTAGTGTGGTCGGCCAAATTATGTCACTCAACATGATGAAAATCGTTACCTGCCGCTTCCCCTTCCTCTCTCCAATTCACGATATTATCTCGATCGAGATTAAGTGTACTCTTGGTACCTTCTGCATAACAATATTTAACACAAAAACAAAACTCACGAGACGACATTGCAGTAAACAACTGTTTTGAATAGATTTGGTTTAAGTGCTGAATGCCCTGATATCTGCATGATTGTTCTTGCATGTAGAAAGATACTGAAATATTCATGTGTTTTATGTTTTGTCATGGGAATAGAAAAAGCGTCTTGGGACTGCGTTCAGACTTCATCCAGAGTTGGAGAATCGACGAACTAGTAGTACTTGTGGTAGAATAACATCGATGGAAATCATAAGAATATGAAAGTGAGAAAGAACGAAATGAAGGACACGTGATTTTTTGTCTATAGAAGGACCCGGAACTAGTCGCTTTCATAGGTTCGCCGACGATGTCCAGCTGTATTATTCCCATGATCATATTTTAGAGTCGTATTTTCTAATCGACACGCATCCAATACTTTCCAGTAATTCTACTGAAACGCTAGTTCCGGGGTCTGAACGCAGCTTTACAGCTAAGAACAACCTGTTGCCTTCCATAAGCAAAGCCCAATAGTTAGCCAGAATAAATTTTCGAGCTAACAGAGGAGGTAGCATAGCAAAGCAGGTAGCTATGTGATGAATCAGCAATTCCATGGTCCAACGCGACCATTCGTGGTTTAGCATATCCATTGCGTCGTGGACAAAATAAGCTGCAAAATTTCATATCCACCCATATTCCTTTATTCAATATCTAGCAAAATTGACTTGGGGCCGTATGCTATCCTCCCCCAAGGGGTTGGGGCACGAAAATCCCTTTAAATCTTCCCAACTGGGATTCAAAGGGTCTACATTTAATGTTGTATGTAGGTCAAAGTAAACATGCAATGAAAATGAAGAAACTACATCGTTCAAAAGGAATAAATTTAAAGGAAACTTTGGATCACCTAGCTTCGGGGAAGGATAGCATACGGCCCTTGGATTCATATGATAGGCTGACAAATCTGCTCACCTATAGAAATAAGTGGCAACTGGGCAGCCCATGGTTCATACCAATGAGTGAGGTCCCCTAACATCTCTTTGGTGTGAGTGACAAAAAACGTAATTGTCCATATTCCGGAAATCATTGAGTGAAGGAAGCATATGGATAAGTTTTGCAACCGATATGCTCTGAACAAGTCTGCGAGTCAAAGTAGGCCAGAAAAGGCTGACTTTTAGAGCCGCATGCCTAAGTCTGGTAATTGAGGTAATTTGGATGTCGTTGATTGGTTGATACAAAAAGCGACAGAAGTAATTAACCTACTTGAAACCTGTGTAGCTCCGCCACAAGAAGTTCTTCACAATTTGACTAGCGAAGTGAAAACACATGAAATATGCGAAGAACGGTACAAAGAATGATGGCTCAAGGACTTTCGAGTATGGAGGCATTTCGAGATGAGCTCGATGATAAAGTCCCTTTGAATCGGACATTTCCAGGCCTGAAAGTTACCTGGCATGAGGTGGAATAGATGGCGTTTCAGAAATGGTATGCGCAGGTGCGTGGCAGCGGCGGAGACGGCGAGATTTGTGGCACAGAGTGCCCGCCCCCAGCGACAAACGATTTCAAGCGTAGTGCGCTTCGACAGATGGATGAATCACAGCAGTCATAAAGCCACGTTTCAATATGTTTTGCGCTATCGCGACACTTATCAACACGACTGAACGCATTTCCATCCTGAGTTTTGTGGAATGGCACGAAAATTCACGTGAAAATAACACCTTGACGAAAGTGCAGGCTCTTTTCGCGCCATTTATATCATCGTTTTCATGTGAGATGTTAGTAGTTTTGCTAAAGCAAATCGTTCCAGAGCGCTTGTTATAATGCAACCATATAACATGCTACAAAATTCCTTCAAAAAATCAAATTTTCATATCTGAGGGGCGATGGATAAACGGGTCACATTGTTTTTGGTGAGCAGAGGAGCGTGAGCCATTTGGGTTTATTTAGTCGTTGGTGTGTAAATGGGTATTTTGGTAGGGGCTTTTTTCTTTATGTAAAATCTGGAGTTAGAAAGAAGAGAAGAAAGTTCAAAGAGGAACCGAAGCGAAGGTGCATCGATGTTCGTTGTTATGTGGTTGGGCGCGCTGGCTCAGGGATTATTCTAGCGCGCGTGAGTGTTTACATACACCTCTACTGCACTCTCAAGAAAACTGCTCCAAATGCTGAGGGCTCATCTAGAAACCATGGCCTGCAGCTGAAATCGTGGACTATTTTGGAAAAATTTGCTTTTTTCGATTGGCGTTTTTTTCTGTATTGAGCGAGTGGCAATACGCTTTTTTCCTTGAGTCACTGTGTGTTTCTATTGCTTCTGTGGTGCGGGCTGTATAAGGAAGGTCATCGTTCTAGATCTTGTATTGGTTGTGGGGAGCGAGATTGGAATTCACTGGTGGTTATTGGAATATGCGTACGGCTACGGCTAAGCACTTGGTCAATGTAGAAAGCGTGCAAGTTTGATGCGAGAGATAAGGCAGGTAACATCTATCATCTACATTTTTTATAGTGCGTGGATCGAGTTCTGAGCGCAGAAGTTGGAGAGCTAAACGCCTTCGCTGTTGTTCGACCACCAGGTTTGCTAATTGCCCATTCGGTTTTTCTTCCTTTGTGTTGTCCTTTACGGTAGCTTTTTTTGTAGGCCATCATGCTGGTATCTCTGAGCCCAGCGGATTCTGTATTTTCAACAATGTAGCTGTGGCTGCCTCAGGTTCGTGAGTTATTCCGATTTCTCAATTGTTCAGGTTATCTCCTTTTGATGTTTCTTTCGCTTTGCAGGTTTTTTTGGATATAAATTACCGCTAGCTTACACGATTCATTTTTTGCTCTGAAATGTATGCTATACGAAGTTATTACGCTTTAGGCATACTAAATGGGCATTATTCAGTGCTGCTAGAGTTACAATTTTAGCAATGCCCTGCCTGGCCGCCATAGTCGCGATCAATCGCAGAGATCTCTGGGCGGCACGTGCTCAAACTGTGCTTTTCTGTCCTTTTGGGGAGAATCAATAGTCTGCAAACAGAAGAATTATTCCATTTTCGTGTCGGAAGTAATCATCGAAATGGTAGCACTGTTTGAGGAACTATATAATGTGTCGTCCCGGTAGATGTAGTAACCCGGCACTCGAACCCAGTCTCTGATTGCGTTGTAATTACTATAGTTCTTGGCCATACAGTAACGTTTTGAAATTAAGGTCAGAATCGTCACCTCATAATATGTCGAGATGTCTGATTTTTCTCTCCTACGCTGATATTGTTCATTGAGGCTTATCCCAAATCTTTGCTGGCCTTTAAAGATCAACACGAGAATTATTGTTTTTGAAACAAAAAGAGTCCTGGTGTTGAAAGGCATGACTGAGCAAAGTATATAACAGTGTATTCTCGCTCTATGGTATTCGTTGGTCGTTCAAAAATTGTCCCAGATGTCATAGAAGTTTTTATGAATGGCGCATAGCTAAAAATCGAATTGCAATCACGGAAATAAGTGCGACATTGGAAGTGTTCATTTTTAGTATGCCATTGACAAATACAATTTGCGTCGGATATTAATTCTTGACTGGGATGTGCACCATGGCAACGGAACACAAGAAATCTTCTCCGAAGTTAGCGCTTTGCACTTTCTGAGCCGCTTATAATGAAATCCCATATGTCTCGAATAGATAAATTGCAGGACAACCGCGTGTTGTACATGTCTATTCATCGTCACGATGAGGGAAGATTCTATCCTATGGGTGAGCCAAAGGATTACATGGATGTTGGCGAAGGAAAGGGAAAAGGATATTCTGTAAACATCCCATGGAACCACGCCTACATTGGAGATGACGCGTACC
Source organism: Ostertagia ostertagi (assembly GCA_036418205.1). Taxonomy (NCBI): domain Eukaryota; kingdom Metazoa; phylum Nematoda; class Chromadorea; order Rhabditida; family Trichostrongylidae; genus Ostertagia; species Ostertagia ostertagi. The sequence goes on along the minus strand of MU869833.1, from coordinate 18,432 downwards.
GCGCAGCATTTGCCAAGGTTGGTCTGGTAATGAATTGACCATCATCTCCCATACAAACAATTCCTTGCACTCATGCAGATAGTCATGCCGATTGCCTACGAGTTCGGTCCCGAACTAGTTTTCATCTCATCGGGATTTGACGCTGCTACTGGGGATCCTCTTGGCGAGTACAAGGTGAGTCTATAGCAATGCGGCTGGCTTGGTTTCTGTAGATATGTCGGCTGCTACGTTACTCGTTGCAGGTTAGCGCTGACACGTTCGCGTTAATGACCTATCAGCTTATGGGGCTGGCAGGAGGAAGACTCATTGCCGTGCTCGAAGGAGGTAAGCTTGTGCAAATTGGTATTTAGCTATTCTATCAGAGGAGCTTTAAGTGTTACGCACCATATCTCTGAATAATTAGTTTCTCAAATGTGTTGCTCTCATTGGAGGATTTATGTAAATTCTAACGCCATCTATTCAATTCCGAGAGATTTCTCACTCTTACGTTTACTTTCATCACCTTGTAACAATTTCATTCAAAAGTATTAGCGCCAAGTCAGGATTGACTCCTGTGCTTCGATACAGCCTTTTATTCCGAGGACCAGTTCTTTCCTCCATGTAGTAACGAAGTATAAAATGGAAGGAGTAGGAGGAGGACGTTACCAATGATCCACGTATTGAAAGGAAGTGCTCCTGAATAGAGTCCATAGTGCAAGCATTGGGCTCATTGATTATGCGGCGTACTACACAGTATCTTATTTACAGTCCATATCTCGCCGTCCGTCTGAGTAGGCGTGTCGCTGGACATGACGTGACTGCTGCCATTTGATAGGAGTCTCTTGGACACGCTGTTATCAGCATGTTTTATTCATTCCCAGCAAAGTATGTTGGGAACAGCCTATTCTCGCGACTCCCATCGAGCGGCTGCCGCCACGTTTAGTGAATAGACACACCTACTCAGACGGCGAGGTATGGACTGTAATTGCTAGACTGCATATTATAGCGAAATGAATGATATCCGCATCCTTCAAAACCGCTCTTAGTAGCAGTTATGTTTTACGGGATAACATAAACAGCTACCTCTCTAAATGTTGACCCTATCTAGACTTTTGAATGTCGCTCCAAGGCCAAGCTCCACTGTTCCTTCAATCAGATTCCGTATTCTAGAAGGAATGTTTCAGAACTGCACGTTTTGAAAGAGGGAGAATTATTCCCAGACAACCCATGAACACCTGACGCCAACCATGTTTATATACTGGCTTGAATAGGAAATGTGTCATACAAGTAACAGATAATAGCGTAATTTGGCCTAAATGTTGTCAATTATCTAAACTCAAATTGATACACGGGAGCATTCTTGATTAGAAATTATATTAGGTTGGAAAGAAAGTCCTGCAACACTTTTTCAAATTTTTGATTTTAATTTTATCTTTTTTGTTTACAACTCCTGACCGGTCTTATATCTACCATGAGTGTCCACCACTTGTCTTCAACGCTCAGAAAATTTTCTGATGCTCCCGCCAAAACCCAGCGGAGTGCGGGTCGAGAAAGGAGGCGACCTCACTTTTGAGTTGGAGTTATCATCTTGATTATTTCACATCAAGATGAGATTTAACACGTTGATGGATGCTTGTAGGATTCTACCACACTTTCACATCGTGCGGACTAGCTTTCCTTGATTTATTTGGCGTTTATTGCTGTTCCACAACGGTCCACACACATTATTGGATCCGAAGACCGATTTTTCAATTACTAGTAATAATAGCGCTGGAGGATCAATGCCGATTGATGAGAGAATACCAAAAATGTTGAAGCAGTACGCGTACAACAGCGTTCGTCAACGTGTTAAGGTTCAGGATAGGTGGCAGTCATTTACAGCTCGACCAGGGGAATACGCCAAGGGTAAGAAATCTTGCCGCAGCTCCAGAATTTCTTAGCGGGCTCATTTCGGATCATGGTGATTCGCAATGTCATGAAAGAAATGAATATTGTCGCGGTACGAGGGCTCTTGACGAGCTGCCTTGGCCAATAGCTTCTGGTAGCACAGACCTCCACCTCCCCAATGGTTTCCATGACGAAGAACTTGTGTTTGACCTTCCGCAAGAGCCTTACCTGTAATGGAGTGTGCGGGACTCTGCTGGCTCCTTATAAATATATCAAAAATCGAAACCGATGACCAACTTAACACATTGACGACAACGCGGGGATATATATCCCGCGCATTGCAGGCCATGTCGGACCGTGCGGGATATATATCCCCCGCACCCATTACACTCATTTTTTTCGCGCACGCCTGATTCTTTTAGAAGTTTCTTGTATTCATTCCATGGAAGAGACCTTGACGTAGCTACAAACATAGTGGCCCATAGAATGGTCACGTATGCTTAATTTAGAGGAGGATTTCTGAACCATACGAAATCTTCAGTTCAATAAATTTTTCGTTTACTTTTTCTTTTATGAATGTGAAGATTTAAATAGTAGTAGAAGTAGATACGGAACCTTAGGGATGACAACATGTGTGTTTTGATTGGAAATAATCAACGTAAAATTGCTTTTGAGGTCCATTGCAGCTAGTTCTGAAAAATTTCGCTTTTTCATTGTTATTCCATGTCTTTCGATCAAAATTCCACTACTGTACCCCTGGGTAGGTTGCGCTCATTACAATTTACTGATTTGGTTTTGAATTGATCATTAGTTGTGTATTTATCACTCAAAATCTGCTTGAACGACCTGAGGCGAGCGCGCCCGCAAAATCGCCGCGGTCCCACGTGGCCAAAAAAGCCAAAACTCGCATTGTCGTCAATGTGTTAAAAAGTTATCGGCTGAATAACATGCTCTAATTGATCATTGCAGTTAGCGTGCTGCGTCTTTGACACGAATCTATATTTTATGGGGACATTTATGCTAGAAAGTGACTCGGAGTATGGATCTACTACTGGTCGAACTTTTTTGACCTGCTTGGATAACTACTGACTGCAGCACTTATATTAACCTCGTGGATTAAAGACTCGAGAATGCTTCACCATTTTTTAATCATAAATATTAGATATAATATTTCCAGAAAAAAAAATTTTGGAAGGAGTGTTACAGAGCTTTCTTTTAAACCTATTATTTCAGTAATCATATTGAATCTGAACAAAAATTTATGTCCAAAGGTGTTTTTTGACATCACGAGAAAGCGCCACTACTTATATTTTCTTAGAGAGGCTGTCTCGATATGGAGACAGTGCTTCGTTCTGCTTATCGAGCGTTAGAAGCGTTAGAGTTCTTCCAAAGCCACAGAGCCAGTCGAGTGCTGAGGAATCTGATCTTCTGAATTAGTGGGACTTAATTATACGAAGTTATATGAACTATAGAAGGGAACATAAAATGATTCAGCAGAACCGGTATTCCAACCCATTCAATTACTTATAATCTTAAAGTAGCAGTGTTGGGCGTGTGATAGATGCTGATCACCGTCATATGCTGCCAAAACATTCTTTATAAGTTTTAATTAAATTGGATTTCACTTACGATTAGTGGTCGAATAGCTAAAAGAAACGAAAAAATCAAGAGCAGTCCGCCAAAACTGCACAATTAGTCCTCCATCTTCTAGTTTTAGTTGGTTAAGAACACAAGCGCTCGAACTCGATGAATTTCTGTTTTTAGGGTTGCATCAACATCACCTACATCACTCATTTACCATAGTCAGCATCGCTGACAGGTCTGCTAAGGCTGCTATTCAAATTTCCCATAGAGTCAGTGGGCATGCCTCTCACGGTGTAGGGCTTCTAAGGGGGAACAAACACTTGGGGATTGCTTCTTACTTTGAGCCATAAAATCTCCACAAATTTGCACTGTGGCAGACATGCACTAATTTACAAAACAAAAACGAACTCATTAGATTTCTGAGATTGCTTTGTTAGTTTCGCGCTCTGTGAGCTAACCTTGCTAGCTGACTTTTCGCTGCTCGTGTGAAAGGAGAATAAAATCATAGGGCAGGCCATTTTGAAAAGCTTTCTGACCACATTTTAGAATGGTCAAGGTGTAATTCAGTCGTCAAGCACCGCTTCAGGAGAAAGAAAATAATGCTTTTCAATGATTAGTTTGACTTCGGAATAATTACGGTTAGCTGAGTGCTACACTAAGTCGAAGAAAAAATAGCAAAAAATTATGTATCGCACTTTCCGTGTGAGATTACAGACTAGCCTCTAAGAAGATGCGCAGTCAAAGAGATAGTTTGGTTTCTCGTGGAAAGAGCTTTTGTTGCAAATCCTTGTAGTATGATGATCGAAGGCAAGTTGTTGAAAGCGGTGAGAAATTCATATTAGGCGAATTATAGAGGAATTAAGCATTATTGGAATTTGTAATCAAAACATCCTACGATTTCTTTGAGAGAATAATGAATGTAGATGTTTGGGACGTGTTATTCTTTGAAAAATGGGATCCGATAGCGTTTTGTGAGAATTTCCTGAGACACCCGGTTCTGAAAGTGGTATTTGGTTTCATAGTACAAAAAGTGTTCAAGAAAATACTAAGTAAATACTTGGAGTCGCCTTCTCTGAAGGTGAGTCGCAGTGAAGAGCGTTCTGGCGGATGAAAAAATAATTTGTGATATCCCAAACCAGTTCTCACCAGTGCTGTCTCTGCCTTCGATGAAATTGTGGACGTGTTATTGAAACACTTATTTTATCTTTCAGAAGGGTTTCCAGGTATAGGGAAGAATGCGTAAAGGGTACTAGGGGGTAAAGGGCACTAGAAGGTATTGGCATGTTGAAGCTCACTCGTCAAAAGCCCCTATATAAAAACTGAATTCACTACATTATTATTGAAAATGATCCACAAACTCCATTTACATAAACGATTTTCGCCATGGACCCGCTGATTCCTAATGTTATATTTTGACAAGAGGAAAAGCGTTGCTGTAGCCTTGAGTGAAAGAAGCCCATCGCCAGTGGTCTTTCATGAGAATTTGTTCACTATGAAGCTTCGCGCAACCACCTACAGTGATCGCATAATTGCTACAAATAATCAAGATGCAAATAGAAGTGGAATTTCGATAATTCAATGAACACATCGTCATGACAGCGTCAGGGTCAATCGTCGCGTTCGCACTTTTTCGTGGTTTTTGCGACCCTCTCCCCTTTCCTAGGGGTCCCGGTACGACTCACTCTCTTCTCATTTTGTTAGTGAACAAGTGCACCAGCATCTGATATAAATTCACCCGTTCACACTTTTTTTTCGTGCGAATGCGGGTTTTTGAGCTTTTGATGACCATAACTTTCTTCTTTTTCATTTTGTGGCAAACTTTTAGCATGGCAAGAAGTAACGGATTTGCCCTTTCTAACAAACACCCAATCGTTCCTCTAATAGTTCTTCATTTTTCGAAAGAAAACAAAATCTCACGTTCGAACTTTTCTCCTAGGTTTTTGAGCAGGTTCAAGTTATTAGTAATTTGACAGTCATAGCTCTCATCAGAAAGTCTGTTTTGGTGAGAGAAAGAATTTTTGACTGGGTGATATACGCTTCTAACGTGCCTTAAAATAATATTGATGAAGCTCCCATCAGGAAATTTGGCTTCTCTGAAATTTCTCTTTTCAGTCGTCGAGGAGTCAACCCTTTGATATCGTTTCACTTCCTTGCTCTGTATTCACTCACAATACACCGAAATCCGTTGACCCGTTCAAAACAATCTTACGGTTTTATGAACCGAATTTAAGCGGACAAGTCCTGCTTTGGGAAGCGCAACGTTCACTTGTTATTCGAAGTTGCGAAGGCATTTGAAGTTTATTCCTCATTTGCTAAGATCTGTGAAAGTCGACCATTCTCTTCTTACTCGAGGTGAAGTGGTGCATTCCCAGCGTATAGATGTGTTCCGATTCATAAAGAAATGGTAAAAAAATGAACTGCTTAAATTGAAATGGTTTATCTTCCTCCAAGCCTCTGGCGAGCTCTTGCTTCATCCCTTCGTTCTGTTGGAGATATGCGAAGAAGTCAAACTCAAACTGAAAAACTTTTATTCCATTTTTTTTTATAAACTCGGCGTGACTTCTCTTCGAACCGTAACTCTCCCAGTCACCTGAAAGTGACGATCTCGCCACGATTTCCAGTGCGCACTCCCGGATCGCAACCATCTCCCCTCTCCATGAGCAAAATGCGAACCTCGTTGAATAGTTCGAACGGATCGTTGGGCTTGTAGCGCCTTTGAAACAAGTGGTCGGTGAACATGCTCCCGGCTCGTGTTTTATGAAGGATGAGCTGATTCACATTCAGAAAACAAGGACTAGATCCCTCAAAGTCTCCGCACAGCTGTTCATGGCGATGACCTTTAGAAGTCCTTTTTTGTTCTGTCCATTGTTGGCCAGTTCCGATTTGATCCCTCAACTATTTTGTGTGGGTGGAACTGGAAGGCTTTACAAAGTCTCACTTTCAATGCAAAAAGCTGGATCCAACCATGGCTTGGTAAAATGCTGAAACCACGTTGCACTAACGATACGTCAGCCACATTCCTGACTTGGTTAACACCTTGATGACAACGCGGCAACTATGTATGCCACCATTCTCGCACCTCATCGGACATTGTGGCAGCTATGTATGCCACACCCATCATTTTTTCGCACGTGCCTGACTTCTTCCAATTTTGTGTTCATTCTGTAGGGCATACATCAGAATAACCGAAACATGTGACTCACAGAAAGGCCAATATTTAGGTTTGGCAGAGATTTTCCGAACACACGAAAATATCCGTTCAGTTCATTCCTCATTTTCTTTTCAATAACGTGAACACTTAGATCAAACATTAATGGAAGTGAATACAGACCTAGTCAGGAATCTAGCAACATATATGTTTTCATTGAAACATCCACGCTCAGAATAATTTCGGAACCAGTCAAGCTAAGTAAGTAAAATCTGCCTTTTCGTATCCGAAAGCGATGTCGTCAACGTGTTAAGAATCTTGGAACTCACTTCAAAATAATTCGTTTAAATGCACTTTCATATTTATTTATTATTTACTCATAATGTATGCTATACGAAGTTATTACTTCTGATCGCGGTTCACTTTTTCCATTTTATTCGTTACAGATTGCGCACCTAGAGTGCATGATAAAAAAAAACCAACAAATTTTTTCTATGAATTTACCAGCTTTTTCAATACTAGGCTCACTTGAAGAGTTTGTATTGGTGTGTCAATATTTCTTCCGCACCTTGCTAACATGAAAATAGGAACGACGAACATAAAGATCTTTCATTTTATTGCACCTTTCAGGATATAATCTCACTGCGATCTCTGAATGTGCTGCAGCCGTCTGTCAGGTGATGGTCGATGGCTCAATTAGAAATGCTATGAAAACCAACAGCACTTCTGAATATAATTCTCAGTGAGTTTTACAATTTGCATTGCTTTCTGTGTAATATGTGATTGTTTTTAGATCTCGGCTGCCCAGACGTGTATGGGACAGTATCAGGGGTGTTGCCACCTCACAAGAGCCGTATTGGAATTGTTTGAAAGGATTTCAGGTAATAATACGTTTCGTCATTGTGTAAGCGTCAGTCATTAGTGCGATTTGCGCCTAGTGTTATATGGGAAACCAAAAAGGTAAATTATGTGTGTGTCGATTTTGTCGGTATCAGCTTGAAGTGAAACTGAACGAGCAGTATTTCAGCTAATAAAAAAATCCTAAGGGAGGAATTCACGGTTAGAATGGAGGTCGAAGAAAGAGTAATTCACCTAGTTGAGAGACCCACGGACCTCCTGAGGGTGCGAACTGACGCGCAATTCGCATGGAAAAATTTGACCTCGGCGACCTATCATGCTCACTCCTGGCGCAATCGCGATCCGGCTCACTGACCATCTAATCACTCGTCGCGAGTGATTAGATGATTGGTGTGGACGAGTGATTAGATAGCGGAGAGCGTACTGTTGTAGAGGACACAGCGACGTGAGAGTCGCATCAATGCGCAAATCAACGGGCAAGGAAGGGGTCCCATTTCTCGGGTTCTGGGCCGTTTCTCATGGTTTTCCTTCTTTCGTGTACCAATCACCATCGCTAAGTTAATTTGAAATGGGTTGCCTTTCCAGCATGAATTCGTCCTTAAAATAGTGCAAGACCAAAAATTGAGGATGCTCCAGAATATAAAGTTCAACATTAAGTAGATGATGAGTAATTAAGCTTTGATTAGGTAAGATTGGTAAGGTTGGTGGCGCTGCTACACTGAAAACAAAGGCTTCACTTTGCATTAGCAAGTGTTACTATATTAGTGGATGTTTTCTGGGGACGAGAAGTTATCGTCATCGTTGCCCAGCATTTTGCTCTGCTAATGCAGTCGGGGGGGGGGGTAGCAGTTGCCGCCGCGGCACGTGACATGTTCGCGACCTTCAGCGTAAAATGCGGAGCCAGGGGAATGTAGCCAGTTCAGAGGGATAGAGGGGGTGTGAGATTAGTCACTTTTAGCATGCGTAAAGAAGACTGCTAACTGTTTTAGACCGCTGACAGGGCGCAGAGCATACGTGCAAAGACAATGCGTCTGCTCTCGCCCCCCCCTCCCGTCCCCGAGTGACACGTTAGCGCCCTCTCCGCTTTCTCGCAAGGAAAATTCGGTAAAATGAACTCCTGAAACAAAACGAAGAACTGCCTTGGTAACATGATGAGCGAAAAGGCGAAGGTATGTTGGAAAGAGAACGAGAAAAGGTTAAGCTGGAAATAATTGGAGAGGTTCTCTAAAGTGCAGACGAACTGGTAAATCTACTGTTTCCCTCGAGATTAGTGAACGGCCAAAAACCGTGTGCAACGGCCGCAGGCTTCATTCTCTATGAGAGCATAAGTAAGCGAATATGTGAAGTAATATGAGGGCTGCATATAGCGTTGAAAAATCTAGCATGCTTGGAAACTAATATCCTAATGGTTCAATTAGTTATTTCCACGAACAGATGAAATTTCCCACCACCCATATACCAGTCTGTGAACACAAAGCATTACTCTGGAATAAGAAGGCTAACATGAAGGCCACAATTTCCATGGAAGATCCCGTATATGCAAAATGTAAGGTTGGCGAATCTGGATTTCTGACCATACCATTTGCTCGCTACTTTTCTCGAGTGGTACCCCAATTACTCTGAACGCTTTTTAGAGCATCATGAGGATCGATTAAAGGAATCCTTCACGGAAAAATCATGATTCTATTTCAGCCTTAAATCACAGGCTTGACTCATCATTTACGATAAGAATGAAAAGAACAGAAAAATTGCATTTGTTTTGGTAAAAAATTTCGAAAAACCGAAAGGGCTGCTACGCGTTCAAGTTACCCTCTAATTGCCAGTACACAATGATAGTTTTTCTCGTGGAGGTCGATCGTTTACGGCAGCTAAAGGTGGCTGTAGATATTGTTAGAAAGCGTATTCATCGCGATTCAAGTGAGGAACATGATAAAATTGACTAAGGATTACAAATGATGACGACGTAATGAATGATAAACGACGCGAAGAATACAGCATAAAGAGCTTGAAATATAAAATTGTGCGCATCATAAACAGCAATCCCCCTCGAATAGGGAGGGTAGAAATGTAGATTGGAGATATAGATGGTTCTCGGCGCGAGCCGCGAAGGAGCCCGTATTTACACCGACGAGAAAACCTTTAATATTTTCCTGAACGTCATGGCTTCATTCGAGGAAGCTCAGAAATAATTATACTAGATTTGAGAAAAACTAGCAGAGCAGGAAGAGCACAAATCAAATAAAACCTCTTTGCTCAACGATGAACTGATCGCGACTCTTCTCAAATGCTTTCCGCTTATAAATACGACGGGGCTCTCCCTCGCTCATCGTCGCCACGCAGTAAAAAGGTCCACAAATAATAAGTCGATATCATTTGGGGGATATGTGATAATGGGGGTGGTGGATACATTGCAAAAGCGCAATATAAGCGTACCAAAAAACGGCGCCAACCCTGTCGCATAACAAATTCTATTCCTTCCAACGAAGCGTCAAACGCTTAAGGCAGACGATATATTTGGGTGATATAACCGTTGTAAGCGCAATATAACGGTACAAAAAACGGCACGCAACCCTGTCGTCACAAAGTTTATTCTTCAACAAGGTCAACAGTTAATTAACAAGATTAACAACAGGAACAAATCAATAAAACCAATAAAACTGAACGGCAGGTCCTCTAGCGGCCACCCACGGCCTTTTATTTCCTTCGCTTGCCGCGCGATCATCTATGCCTGCTCTACTTTGATTCCTTTCAATGATCGTGAAAGAATCACGATACCGCCCGTGTGGAACTAAAAAGTTGGTTCAAATGCTATCCAAGTGAGAATATTGAAAAAATGACCTTTACGAATGAAGGTCGTATTTACTAGCAAGGCGGTATGCTCGCCCATAGATGGAATTTTGTGGAAGTCTGCTGCAGAGCCCACTTGTCCAACTTCAAGCCATACAAAGATTGGTCACTTGAAACCTCCGATTTGAATAAATCGGATTTTTGATCTGGTCAGGATTGAAGCTTAAGAAGTGCACAAAACAACACGCTTCAAATGATCGCTAGATAATGCTCTTTAAGAAGTATGAGATGATATTCTGAAGGATGCATGCGGGCGAGGGTCGATTCCTGTGAAGTCCGTTTGAAGGAAACTGCCAATCTCAAGGGCGACCATTTTGAATGAGAAGTGCTATTAATTGTTGACGAAACGAAGATTGATACTGAACGCAAATCACCGGCAAAGCAGCCCCATGTACTGTCGGCGTCATACGCAATACACCCGGAAGGGTCGACTCTTCTCTGCCCAGTGGCGCTAAGCTAACAATTGTTTTGAAGGATATGGTTATATATCCTCTCGACCATTCTTAATTGAAGTAGGCCACAATTATTTGTCACCACATTACTGCATATGCCGCACCTTGTAAAGCGTAGGCGGTACAAGGCCTTTTACGTACTACGAATGTGCCAGACAGAGATTGGCACATTCACTTACATGAAGGCTGCTAAATGCCAGAAGCGGAAGCAAAATATGGTCTCAAATGCTTGCACAGTTGCGACCAAGATGTTGTATTCATTTTATTAGGCTAACGTTTCGATCTCTTCGCCTTCGTCAGAGCCTGGAAAGTCAAAGATAAGTGCGACCTAACCTCCAAACACCATTTCAGAATTCAAAACAATTCATCCTAGACTAAAGGCATCTAGATGGGCGTCGCAAATCACCAACACTCGTAGGACTCACCTTAGTTTGCTCTACCGGTCAACGTTGAGACCAACGCCAATCTGGCTTCAGTGAGTGACTTCAGCGACCTGACCATAAAGCCGCTGGTGGTTGTCGAAGCTCCCTCCTGTGAGTGTGGAGGGGGGGGGGGCGAAAAAAGAACAGTTTCCGTCCATATTAGAACGGAAATAATCATACTTTGCCGAATTCTGATCGAATGTTCTCAACTGGAAATTGAAGAGCACATTCTATCTATCAAAAACTTGCATAGTAGCTTTCTACACGACGACATCAGAAGAATTCCCACGGGAACATGGTGCACGGTTTGAGCTCAACGAGGTCCTCGACGATCGTGGACCGTCATGACGTAATCTGAAGCGCTGGTCGGAAAGGAACTCTGCATAGAGACTTGTCTCTGATAGCTAACCACCAGTAAATCGATTTTAGAAGTCGTAGCAGCTTTCTAGAGCAATTACGGTAGGTCTGAGGTCGAGATCTACTGTGATGACAGATTTTAATGGACGGTGAGGGGCAGGGCTAACTTCTTCTTGTGGAGGGACAATTCAGGAGTTTTTCGCTCTACCTCCACTCTATCACGGCAGCACCCTGTGCGGCCGAACCAAGTTTGTTATGGCGCCACAAACGAAAAGTTTTGGCTTTCCCCTCGCCTAAATATGGGCCCGATAATCCATGCTATATCGGTAGGACCCTGAACAATTGATGGTGAACATCCCTTGATCATCCCATATCTACCTTTTCCGTGCCTTTTTATTCACTTGCTTTTTGAAGCTACGTTCGCGATTATTAATCTCCATGTGCTCATGCTCTCAATGTTCGAACTCTGTTCCTCTCAATGAGCAGCGAAAACTTCACTCTTACTCATGTCGGTGAAAATCAAGTCTGGAGGAGGCGTCACGCCTTGGTATCTTATCCTCAGTCCTAGAGAGCAGTTTTTTGGGCTGTCCAATACTAAGGATAAGATGATGTGTGAACGACTCAATTGAAGTGCTTGTTTGATAAGGAACCGTGGAGATCCTTCATTCCACACCCGACCACATCGATCAATTTTCTGCCGGGCATCCACCCGGAAGACTCACCCACCCTTGGGCCTTGCAAAATCTCTGTTTTTGGCCTGGTTCAGGAAGCGCTTGCCTGGACGAGGGCAGGCGAAATATGAAGAACACTCTAGGATTTTCTAAATCGACACTGATGCTTATCAGAAGTATGCTTTTAGTGAGTCGGCTACGTATCATGAGTTCTCTCATTCTGATCTTAAATATTGGAAAAAACAATGAAGTGCCCCCCCCCCAACTGGAATTTTCACCCTCCATGTCTCGTTGATGTGTTTGCTATTTTACAGCGCCTAGTAACACGTTTACTTTTTCCTATTCCAAGGCATGCTGCACGGTATTTTGATACACATCCAGGTTTTGGGACCCACGTACAGCACTGTTTTTATACTAAATGTAGTTTTGACTTGTTTTTGTTTGTTAACTGCTGTTTTTGGCCGCAGTTCGCCTTGCGAATGTTTCACAAGAATGCTGGGTTGTGAACAAAACTTTCGCCCCAGGCGGGACTAGAACCCGCACCTCTCGCTTCCGGGCAAGTGCGCTACCAGTTACGCTACCTGAAGCACACAGCGTAACTGGTAGCCGCCCACTCGGCGCCGGTGCGGGAACGAGGTTGCGTGCGTATCGAACTTCCGTCTATACGAAGTTGATTTGGTCACAACCCAGCATTTCTTGTGGAACTAAATGTAGTGTTCGTGTGAAAGTGTTAGCTGTAGCCTGCTTTGATCTTATCTGCTGCTCACACTGTGAAATGCTTATGTGCTTCAACCATTTGTGTCAGCATACCACATGTGTTCGTCTCTTCTCGAACAATGTTTTTGCTAATATAGGTGTCTTAGAGTCGTGGGGTTTCGAGCCAAGACTTTTTTCATTCCTCAGAAGCCTTTTAGCGTGTATCGAAGGCCAGTGAGTTACTTAACATCAGGCGCGGAATTCTTTCGCGAGAATTCTGCAGGTGTTTAACAGGTTAAAATCTTGGAGTTCCCTTATGAGATCTCTCTTACAAGTACGCCATCGAAACACAGTTAGATTTATCCTTTCTTACGAATGCACTGATGTCGCATTTCTCAGTTTTGATATCAGCGTTCTAAGGTGTATGCAGGGCTTAAATGTCACCTCGGATAGCCATGGCATGGCGATCTAAAATCCTTCCTTTGTAAGGCAGTAGGTAATCTGTGTTCACTAGTGTCATCGGCGTGCTAAGAGTTCCTTTGTCCAAGTATGCCACCATTCATATAATTGTCTTTTTGTTTTGCTTTGGCTGATTATGATGGCTTTTATTAATGTCAGAAGCACTTCGGCACGAAGATGTCAAGAAAGGAGAAACGTAAACCACCGAAACCCGAGGTGTCCAGTTCACTGTCTTCCACCGCTGTCACCTCTGTTCGCAGATCTCCACGAATTGCGGCCATGCATGATATTGAGGAGCAGTTACAGCGCCTCTCCATTCAGAATACAAAACATTGAATTTTGTCAATGTAGCCTCACTCAGGTGTTGAATTACACTTCATGCATTATGAATCTTGCGTCGAAATACCTCTATTTCCTTTCGCTTT
>MU869832.1:28588-39879 GCA_036418205.1 Ostertagia ostertagi | reverse complement strand
GAACTGTGGTCCATTTCCGCTAAATGGCCCACTGAAGCCAAAAAAAGGAGTGGAAAGTGGTCCTTGGTTCGATTCCCCGCGGTGACAAAATTTTTGCATTGTGATTTGACGCCACAAAATTGGCACCAAATGACGTCAACACCAGGAATTGATGTCATATTTACAATTAGGCTTGCAAAAACCCTTACAAGTAGCGTTTACCGAAAACTGGTGGGAGAAAGTTGTGACGCAAAAACGGCACCAACGTGCCGTCGAACAGCGTCATAGGGGTCCAAAATGATGTCGGAGCTGAAAATGAATGTCATATTCGTAATCAGGACACCTGATAACCCTTGTAGTCGAAGTTTCCAAGAAATCAAGACATTGGCTCAAGGTTCATGAGGAAGTAAAGTCTGTAGCGCGCCAGGCTTGACGGCGAATTTCTTGGAGGTGACCTCCTCCAGCTTCTCCTCAAAGATGAGAATTGCCCTACCGAACAGGCAATAGAGACACCCAAGCTGATGATGTCGGGGGGGGGGGGGATCACCCGCAATGCAGTAGTTTTCTGCTAGTTCTCCACACGGAGCTTGCCCCCAAGCGACTGGAAATACTTGAAGAGTTACTTATGTCTGGTGCAAATTTTCGAAGTTAGGTCAAAGATGCGATTTTCCTCGAAACTTCGGCTATAGAGGTAAATCAGTGCGCTGGTTAAGAATATGGCATTGTTTTTTGGAGCCGCCGCTATCTGGCGCCATTTCGACGACTTTTTTGCCTGCTTTCGGTGAAAACTTACCTCATCGGGGTTATTAATGGTTCTGGTCTTGAATAAGACATCTATTTTGGCGTGCAATTTGGAGCCAATATTGAAGTGCCAACAAAAAATGCAAAAATCGGGGCCTCGAGAATCCGAACCACAATCCCTCCCCCTCCCAACCGTGCCAGCTGAAGTCCACAACGCTTGCCGCTAACGCTTACGCTTACCACCAGCAGCAACCACTGCTATCCGTTGCTGCCGCTTGGATCCTTTCTTAGGGAATTCGATAGGTCTAAATTCACTTCTTAAAGTCGTGAGCTTATGAAAACAATAACAGTAGCTCCTATTTTTCTTGGGAGTCAATGTGTGGGAAGATTAGCATGAATCGGTATTTATTACTGTGCTCAAGGTAATACTGCTGGCCACACTCTCCACAGGATCACAAAGAAATTTTCATTGAACGCTCCTTCAAAGGCATTACTTTGGATATATACTATATGGCTCAATGGCTTTGGTTTCAATCCATTGCAATTAAGCTTAAGATCTTTGTAAGAAAAGGCGAACATTGTGACTTATGTAAAAAACCAGACGAGCGATTTCCGGCGTGGTAGGAAGCGAATTGAATACATATTGGCAATATCTGTCGCCTCAGTTCAAACGCATATGTCAAGGGGAATGTGGTATTTGATTTGTTTTGGTTGAGGATAACTGGTTGATCGCACGTCTTTTCTACAAGATGGAGAATTTTCCTCAGATTATTTATTAGAAATCGGATTGGTGTTTCTGCTACATGAAGTTATGTGCAAGTTCGTTATCATCGATTGAAAAAGTATTTCTCGACTGAAAAAATTTCTACTGCTGTGTATACACTGTGTTTCTGCGGGTGGCCTCCTTGCAGGCATCCTACTTACTATAAAGCGCTTCGTCTGTCGTCTGTCGTTATGTCTGTCACGAAATTCCCTAGCTCCTCGGGATCCGCCTGGAGGGACCGGGTCAAGTGTGGGATGGGTGGGCAAGGTCTCACGAAGTACAAAACACACATCAGCTAAGCGGAGCCCCGCCCACAGAGGGCGTGGCGTGCGTCGAAATGAACTGTACTGACGACCAAGCACAGAGTTACAAATACAACGAGGAAAAATATCAAACGCAGAAACTCTTTGTCGTCTTTGAGATTTTTGTACCCCAAAATGTAAGGACAAGTTTTTGAGTGCATAGGTTTCGAGGACTTGTTACTCAAAACTTTCTCCCCAATTCAAATGGATTTTCTGTGGGGCAAACCTCGTAAGCCATTTATAACAAAAATTTTCTGACTCCCTGAGGAAGCGGCAACAGAAAACCTGGAATCATCCTGATGCGTCTTTCCTGCGTGCCACGGTGCATGCCTTCCTTCTTCGTTCAATGGCCTCGTATGGATGTAGTAGGTTAGACCAAAATCCCATCCTTGTTGCGCTTTGTGATGTGAGTGACCAACACATCTTTGATCTTTGTTTGTTTCATTGGCCTACTATTTGTTTCAATGATATATGCCTTGGTTACCATAACTCCGTTTGTACCTTGATCGCAGATTTTTACAAAGTGAACGAAAACATGCGTCAAACGAAGCAGAAAAATTTGAGTCACTTTTCTTAGCTAGTTGCAGTCAGTGTTCCTATTAAAAATCCTATTAGCTTTAGATGTTCGCTCGTGTAGAGAGTAAAAAATTAAAACAGTGCTGAAGAAGTAAAGAGAATGAGTGAGAAGAAAGAGTAACTTATGCACCTATTCAATAGTATTCTAGGATGATGGCACTACTAATGCATCTACTGTGGGTTTAGAAGAGCAGTCAGCGTTGTTTTGTTTTGTGTTCGGCTTCTATACGCTCGTCAATCACTCACCCCATGTCAAAACAACATTCGCGGACACACGTGAGAAACTTCAGGTGAAGGCTTATTGTAAAGAGACCAAGTGATGTTCGGAGCGTGCTTTCCCACTCAGGATCAAGCACACCATAGGATCTGCGTTAAGGGGGTGAGAAGCGGGGGGGGGATGGGGAGATTTCGCATAAGGGATTCCCGCGGCAATACCCTTGACCCTCTTCCTATAGCCCACAATAGATAAAATGTAGCGCGCAAAGTGTCACGCTTCAATCACTCCAGACCGTAGAACCCTTTTGCTCGGCTCTTCCAGTGTTAGAGGTCAACATAAAGGGTGGGAGCGTTGATTCGTTTCTCTAGTTACCAACTAGAAACTAGCATCGGCTTCTCTCGTTATAGCTATGAAGTCAGTGATGTTCGGCGTGATCAACGAAGAGACTCACGACTTCAACAATTGTCCTTGAAACACAAATAAGTACGTTCGCTTCACGAAAACCGAGACTACGGTGGAAACTCCTACCATATCCACCGTACAGCGATGATCAGCCTCCTTTAGTAGGACATCTGCTCTTCCTGCTCAGCAATCATCTTGCGAACAAAAGAATACGATTCCCGTAGGCACCTCGAATTTGACCTCTGCTGCCTTTTTCAGCTCGTAACTGCCAGCCTTCTGAGAGTTCGGTGATTCATTGGCAACAAGTCACTGATAGTGATGGTGCATGTATTGGTGATAGATAATGCACGTGCTTGAAATAGAGTAAGCTCAAAAAGAAGTTCAAAATACGCACGAACTTCTGAGGCAACCTAATATTTCACAAGAGTAGCTCTACACATTAACTCGTGAGGTGCGAACGGATCCTCAGCAGCATTAACACGTTGACGACATCGCATGTTTTGGCATTTTGCACCGCGTGGGACAGGAGCGATTTTGCGAGCGCGCCGTCCTCACCTTACTTCCGCTTATTTTTTGTTAAAATGCACAACAACTTGAATCTCATAGGATTATTTCGGCAAGGATGAAAGCGTGGAGGTTAACTATATAAATAGCAGTAGATTTTTGTTTAGAAGAACGCATAATGACCACGAAGAAGCAAAAAACATCACTTTCGCTGCGAATGAAGTTAAAAGCATTTATACCTAAGTTTTTCCATCAAATACAAATATCTTGAAACTCACAGAGTTTTGTATTAACTGCTTCTACAATCTTTCATATGAATGTTTACGACAGTGAAAGGAATACTAGGAAAGAATTGAATGAAAGTTTTGTGCGTTCAGAAAATCTTTGCTAAATCAAGGATATTTGACCACTCTGGCTGCCATGTGGTTTATAGTTATGCTAATGTATTATCTATAGAATGAATACAAAAAACTCGAGAAGAAGGAGCGCAAGCACAATAAAAATGAATGACATAGTTCTGACGCGCATGCGCGTCAGAATGTCCGATGCGGTGCCAAATTTCTGACGCGCATGCGCGTCAGTCTGTCGTCAACGTTAACAGGGCAACCAGAACCGCTTTTGGCCGTATTCATCCCGGAGCGTAGTCCATCCACTATGCACCGGGGTGCGTAAGGCAATGAATGGTTCATTTCTACTTCTTAGAGCGTCTGCATGACAACCTGTCTGAAAAGATTCCGGCTCCCCGCACCTGGGCATACCCCCGCCATCTTAATATTTGACACTCCTTTCGGCTTCCCTCTATTCACTTTTCCCGGTTACCAGGCTTCAGAAGCGCATTATAAAGTTTCGCGGCGAACTTCAGATTGGCACTGGTGCTTCCTTCCTTTGCTTCTTACCACACTTTCCCTATTTACGAAAACTTTGTCATCAGCACCGCCCTTTTTGGAGCGCCCACTACTAACCCCTTCGGTTCATGTGCGCTCCGGCCATCCTGGCATAAGCCCCAGAAACTTGCTAATGAGATTCCTTTGCTACCACTTGACTTCCCCGGAGCACGAGACTCACACTGCTGAGGTCCCCAAGGAAGACTTTCAACGTGGAGGGGAAGCTAATCGGAGGACCTGCTGAGGCGCGAAGGCGTTCAGAGAGGCAAGTAAAGCCTTGTCGTCAGTGGTGGCGCCCTTATCCTTAGAATGAAGATTTCTTCATCCCACAAGTCAGTGGCCTGACCTCTGCTCGTAGTCAACATATTACCACTTTTTCAACATTCAAGCTATCGCATCATGTACTCTCAGGAATCGTTCGAATAAATTGGAAAAAAATGATAAAGTCGCTTCATAAAATTAGGCGCATTCCCTTCAACACAGGGAACGAGGAGTTCTCTCCCGGAGTCCCATGTTGTTTGTTATGGTCTCGAAATAATCTAGAGCATGTTTTCGCTATGATAAGAACTTAAGCAGATTTGCTCGAAAAGGTTTTTTCACCGGGTTACATTTCACCATATACGGACCATTTTGTTCTCACGATAATTGTACTATCGCATTTACGAATTTCCTTTTTATTGGAATTTTAGCTTTAGCTAATTTTTCAGTTTGGGAAGAACCGTGGGTTTTCTTTTCAAGAATTGTGAAACCTTCTATGAGACTCCTGCTCAAAAAGGTTTTATTATGAGACAGTCTTTCCCTGCTCCCTATTTTATTTTCACAAGCTAAACATGCAGTTTGTTAACGATAATATTTGTTTGTTGGAATGCTTCTTTGCTAGAAGGTACACGTTTCGCCACTGATGCGGCTTAAAGGAGGATTTTACGATTAGAATGGAGGTCGAGGAAGAAGTAATTCACCTAGTTGAGGGACCCACGGACCTCCTGAGGGTGCGAACTGATGCGCAATTCGCATCGAAAAATTTGACCTCGGCGACCTATTATGCCTCAAAGTTGGCGGGTCGGCGATCTCCGCCCACCGACCATCTGATCACTCGCCGCAGTCTATACGTGGCGAGTGATTAGATAGCAGAGAGAGCGTAGTGTTGAAGAGGGCACAGCGATGAGAGTCGCATCAATGCTCAAATCAACGGGCAAGGAAGGGGTCCCATTTCTCGGGTTCTGGGCCGTTTCTCATGGTTCTTCCTTCTTTCGTGTACCACTCACCATCCCTAAGTTAATTTGAAATGGGTTGCTTTTTCAGCGTGAATTCGTCCTTAAAGGACGATTTCATGATAAGATCGTTGGTCGAAGAAGGAGAAACATACCTATTGGAAAGGCAGGTTTGGCGAGGTCAGCACCGTTGAAGCACGCCTGGCGCACAAATCAAAAAAAACCCTTCAATTTTTCGAGTCCCAAGCAGGGTCAACCCTATGTTGCTACAAGTAGCAACGGGGGGTCGTATTTTGATGAGTTTGTAGAGGGGGGTCGTACTTGCTTCGGTTGTAAGAAGTTGCATGTGATGAGTGGGGAGCGGCGCGGGAGAAAATTTGCCGTTTCAGCGCGCGTATATACCTCCCCCCCCTCCTCCTAGAAAATGGAGTATTGAAATATGGGTAAAATACAGGGAAATTGTAGGGAAATGTAGGGAATTTTTTTACGGTAAGTATATACCCCCCCCCCCGCTCGACGGTAATTTTTTGGGGTAAAAATTGTTTTGAAAGAGGGGGTCGTATGAAACATTTCATGAGGGAGGGGGGTCGTAAAAACTTTTTGAAAAGTAGCAACGATAGGACCGACCCTGATCCCAAGCCGTTTCTCTTGAACATTTCCTCATCAATGCATTACTGATCACCTCTATCTTGCTTACAAGCGGGCTGTTTTCCATCTAAACTACTTATCGTTCCTTCGAACTAACTTTTTTTTGCTTTCTAACAGTTTGTCGGCTATTTTTGTTGCCTCGGAAAAAATAATAGCCACGCTTTTACACTGTCTGCCGTCTAGACATCTGAACTGCGCAGATTTTTTCTTTGTACAGTGAGAATAACTTCACCATCATAGCCAGCACGTACATTGTACGAATACAGCGCTCTTTTAGAGAGGAAAACACAATCACTCTTACCGTTGTTGCTTGCGCCATATGTGGAATTCCGTGACAGGACGATGACTCTCCCCAATCGCGAATCGCCGCTCGAGCTCTACTGAAAACTGCGAAAGTTTCATTCTGTCGTTCATTTCTTTGAAATCCCAGAGAAATTCTCGGTCAGTATTCCAGTAATCAGTCAAGTAACTCGATTCAGTGTGTTGGAAACCGACAGGGTAGTAATCGTGCAGGAACAATATACTTTCTTGGCATAAGGTCTTGTGGAAATTACCTCGTTTCTTCCTAGGTTAGAGTAAAATCGAAAGCAAATTGCTGCTTGTCTACTGTCCGATAGCTCAAGTAGAAAACAGATTTTCTAACTGGTTGTTGGAGAACAAACAGTTGTTCATGATCTTCGACATTTTCCCTTAGAAAAATCGGCATTAGTGCACATTTCTTGTTACTACATACGAGGTCGGCAGCTAAAGCTAATAATGACTCGAGGTTTCCCTGCATCTTTTTTCAATACCGTTGGATTTGATCGCTGCCGCTGTTCGTCAATGCCAATCAAGACAATAATAATCCGGAAAATCTTGCTTGCGGCAGTAATACACAACAATCGAGATCTCTCAGTTACACTCTCTGCTGAACTGTTCAGTTCAAAAAATAAATATGTGAATATCAAGCTAACCTAGCTTACTCCACTAGTATCAGGCATCTTCTTTGGTCACCTCGTTTTCGATATATTGTCTACGATACATCCTTTCCTTCCTTGGTGATGTTTGAGTCATCGGATCGAGTCATTCAGATAAGTGCGTCCTAAGATTCGAAACTATACGAACACCTCGGAAGCACTTCTCTTTATTTAGCGTAACTTCAATGAATGAACCATTCGATACACGGTACCTTGCCATCAGCACTACCATCGGAATTCTTTATAATCATAGGAAGCTCACGGTTCTAATGTTTTAAGGGCTTTTATTCTGTTGTACACTTTACCCTTCTTTCTTTCCCGTAATGTAAACAACGTTCTTGTCTAAGATGTGCCAAGACCGGCCATTTAGCGGCTTGGTTCAAGCGTGTAGAGAGCCACAGGGGCGAGTAAAGTCACGAAGAGTCTTGCATTGTGAGCTTCCCTTTTACGGCAGTTTCTAACTTCTGGCCTCCTCACTGATCTCAGCTATCGGGAAATTGTGGTATTTTGGTTTTATAAGGTGGTAATGGAATAAGAACTAATTGCCTTTACTGCAGTTACCCATGCGCCGAGGCTTCAACCTGTTCCATTTATACCACATAACTTTTGGCAACTGGTTTAGATATCTGCTTGCTATTTCACTGGCGGCTGTCTTTCACAAAGCTCTGGCAAATTGAATGAATGAAATTATCGTTTCATTTTTTTTATTCTTCACATAGTGCATTGCGGGCGGTTTCCGCCAGAACTTGCCCTTTTATCCTTTCTTCTACTTCTCACTTCTTTGCTCGCTTTTTCTGCCTTTCTACACAAGGACACTGGTAACTCACATGAGTGTACTAATAAATAAATAAATAAATAAATAAATGAGATAAATGGTTAAAAGAAACGTTAAGGTGTAGTATTACTTCAACTAATCCCTTTGCTGATCCCAGTAAAGGAGACAAATTAAATTCGCTTACCAAAAGGCTAATCCTTTCGCTTGCGGAAAACACCCATCAGGTGTTGTCATTGTAAAGCGGCATTCTCACAAGACTTTGTGAATGAAGGAGGGTAGGGTGAAGAGATCATTTCAAAGCTGGCACGCCCATGGTGATTCAGTTTCACGTGACATTCCAGGCATTCTGCCGAAAAACCTTTTTGTGAACGCATGAGCGTGAAAAGACCAGTTCCATAGTTAAGGGCTGGTTCTATTCCTTGGCCTATCATTGCCCGTTTTTGAGACGCCCTTATTAAATACCTGATATCTCACGTGATGCTAATTGTAAGGCAAAAATATTGGTCTTTGAGTCATTTCTGATAATAGGCACCTCCTTTCAAGAGGGAGGATATTCCGGTGGCACTTGGAAAGAACTTTTCATTTCTTTTAGGTGCCTGCGTAGCGCCACGTGCATCGTGACCCTAAAAGGAATCGTTTACGGAAAAACCTAGCCTCTATCCTCACCACAAATTGGTAAGGCCCCTTTGTTTATGGGGATAGCAAAAAAGAACAAATAATAGGCATTGGTTTCGATATTAATTATGCAACAAATACGAAGTTGGGCGCGGAAGTGGTGTAGTGACAAGTGGCGCGCTCACCACGCGAGCGGTCCGGGGATCAAATCCTGGGTCGTGAGTCGCCCGGGCCAACCAAGCCTTCCATCCCTCCGGGGTCGGTTAATTGGTACCAGACTTGTCTGGGAGGATAAAAACACTGACTTGTACATCGGCTGGCCCCGCAAGTCATTGTATAGGCCACATCGCATTCAAACGCCACTGCGAATGTACAAATGGAAGTAGAATGCGTGCCGCATCCCAAAAAGGGATTGATCAACGGCAAATGCTTTATCCTTTATCCTTTACTACATACATAGGCTTGGATTTGTTTGCAGTTCCGCGCTGTTAAACTGTCACAACCGCTGGTGTTGTGGAGCCGACACCGTGAAATCGTATTAAAAGCCTAAAACGTTGAACAGGTTGTTGGACCTTCCTTTAAACTTACATGTGTATCCGCACCGGCCATGCAGTTCGCTAAAAAGGCACTTTCGGTCCGTGGCCACGGCGATGCAGACGCATCAGCAGATAGCAAGAACGTCGATTTTTCCGTGGGGATGACTTCTCTAAATTTTTCGTCATGTCGTTAGACAACATTTTGCAGTATTTTGACCTGTTTTTGCTTGTTAACTGCTGTTTTTGGCCGCTGCGTTCGCCTTGCGAATGTTTCACAAGAGTGTTGGATTGTGAACAAAACTTTCGCCCCAGACGGGACTAGAACTTCGCACCCGCTTTTGCATTGTATGTATTGAATTCTATAAAAATCTATTCTGTTAAAAATCCTATAAGTTACTTGGGCGCCAGCGTGACCAGTGGGAACACTGATAAAAAAACCTAGCCTCCATCCTCATCACAAATTGATAGACCCCTTCGTTTATGAGGATAGCAAAAAGAACAAAAAATAGGCATTGGATTCAATATTAAACCATATCCCTGAACGCTCGAGAGCAGATCAATCTAGGTATAACTAAGTGTTAGTGATGGGTTGTCAGTTAAATTTTGACTGGCAATTAAAATTACGAACGCCTCAGCCTCTCAATGTGATTCATTTGTTTTCCACACTATCTTTCAGAGTGGTGCATGATGTCTCATCAACGGCATTTTCGAACTTCGGGGGCGCCAGCTGCAGCGATAATGGCGCGCCATCGTCTACCAAGGGGTTAGCCATCACAACAGGCTTCTACATCTGCAGAAGAGTTTTTCATGGGTAGCATAGTGCACGCTTCGTGCTCAACAAAGTCCTCGACGGATAATACACCCCAAGGTGAAATCTGAAAAATGTGTCGGAACTGGTCCTAACAGCAGAGATACAGTCTTCAGAATGCTATCCAAAAGTAAACCGATTGAAGCAGCTTCAGAATGGAGCGACTACGGTAGGCCTTCTGAGCTCGACGACGATGACAGATGACGTCATATTCTGGAGACGGTGAGGGCAGTGAAGGAGGGCCTGCTTCTGCTTATGGAGGGACATCTAAGGGAACATTTCCTCATAAAACTTCAATAAACGGCTGCACCCTGGGCGACGTAAAAATAGCTGATTCGAGGTTTTTGCGAAGTGATTCTTTCTTACCCCCTCCCCCTCTCCCCAATAACAGAGAATTGCGGTTTCCGATTATATTTCGAGGGATAACTGTTCTTCAGTCGTATAGGCTGGTAAATGTAGTCTTCTACTCACGATCAGTTGCATCCATTCATTTACTTTGGCTATTCTTCTTTAGTTGATTACTTTATTTATTTATCATTTATTTTGAGTGAATAACTATTTGTTTTGTTATTATTTCCATTTCTTCTTGAGGAAGTTTTACTTGCCCTTACTAGTGAAATTATTTTACAAGATGGGATTTAAATCGCTTCCACTAATCCGCAAGTTTGCTTGCTTGTGAACAAAGCAAAACTTGTGGATATAAATGGATTTCCGCATTCTTTCTTTTTCTTATTTCCAAAACGAAGCTTTCGATGATGAATAGTAGGTACCTAACATTGCTCGGCAGATATTCAGAAGAACTTTTGATGTCTCCAACGGACTACGCCCTTCAGTTTGGTCAACCGAGCCCCCACAGTCTCCCTTCAAACGAGATGAACACTAAGACAACCTGCAGCGATTACGGTTTATCCAACACCGTAATTAAAAATATGCTAATGTTCGAGTGATGCTTGAATGTTAAAGAAAAGCACAACAGACACAGCTGTCAAGGCAACCATTGGTAAAAAGGACGAAGCAATTGGCTTGGTCGGTCTACTATGTAATTTGGGCTGCGTAAGGGCACTTGAGTGAGATGTTGCCTATGCAAAAAGTAATGGAGGCAATACAGTGAGGTGCAAAATCATAGGACACCCCCAAAAATATGAATTTCTCGGCTTCTAGGAAACGTCGTTAATCGAAACCTGTAAAATCAGAACCGCCTTCATGAAAAACCTATACCCACAAGTTACCAGATCCGATCCGATTGTTTTCCGTATTTTTAGACAATTTTTTGATTTTGGAGCCGTTGCAAAATCATAGGACACCCCTCAGAATTCTCCTTACTGTTGGATTTTTATCCAACCAGCAACGATAGCAGCACTTATTTGGTGTATG